>JBBDGP010005470.1:0-75270 GCA_037952835.1 Lithobates septentrionalis
TTATGAGGGGTTCCCACCATCCCTGTGCTGAGTTCCCGGGTCTGTACACCCGCTGTGCCCATTATGAGGGGTTCCCACCATCCCTGTGCTGAGTTCCCGGGTCTGTACACCCGCTGTGCCCATTATGAGGGGTTCTCACCATCCCTGTGCTGAGTTCCCGGGTCTGTACACCCGCTGTGCCCATTATGAGGGGTTCTCACCATCCCTGTGCTGAGTTCCCGGGTCTGTACACCCGCTGTGCCCATTATGAGGGGTTCCCACCATCCCTGTGCTGAGTTCCCGGGTCTGTACACCCGCTGTGCCCATTATGAGGGGTTCCCACCATCCCTGTGCTGAGTTCCCGGGTCTGTACACCCGCTGTGCCCATTATGAGGGGTTCCCACCATCCCTGTGCTGAGTTCCCGGGTCTGTACACCCGCTGTGCCCATTATGAGGGGTTCCCACCATCCCTGTGCTGAGTTCCCGGGTCTGTACACCCGCTGTGCCCATTATGAGGGGTTCCCACCATCCCTGTGCTGAGTTCCTGCGTCTGTATACCCGCTGTGCCCATTATGAGGGGTTCCCACCATCCCTGTGCTGAGTTCCCGGGTCTGTACACCCGCTGTGCCCATTATGAGGGGTTCCCACCATCCCTGTGCTGAGTTCCCGGGTCTGTACACCCGCTGTGCCCATTATGAGGGGTTCCCACCATCCCTGTGCTGAGTTCCCGGGTCTGTACACCCGCTGTGCCCATTATGAGGGGTTCCCACCATCCCTGTGCTGAGTTCCCGGGTCTGTACACCCGCTGTGCCCATTATGAGGGGTTCCCACCATCCTTGTGCTGAGTTCCCGGGTCTGTACACCCGCTGTGCCCATTATGAGGGGTTCTCACCATCCCTGTGCTGAGTTCCCGGGTCTGTACACCCGCTGTGCCCATTATGAGGGGTTCCCACCATCCCTGTGCTGAGTTCCCGGGTCTGTACACCCGCTGTGCCCATTATGAGGGGTTCCCACCATCCCTGTGCTGAGTTCCCGGGTCTGTACACCCGCTGTGCCCATTATGAGGGGTTCCCACTATCCCTTTGCTGAGTTCCCGGGTCTGTACACCCGCTGTGCCCATTATGAGGGGTTCCCACCATCCCTGTGCTGAGTTCCCGGGTCTGTACACCCGCTGTGCCCATTATGAGGGGTTCCCACTATCCCTGTGCTGAGTTCCCGGGTCTGAACACCCGCTGTGCCCATTATGAGGGGTTCCCACCATCCCTGTGCTGAGTTCCCGGGTCTGTACACCCGCTGTGCCCATTATGAGGGGTTCCCACCATCCCTGTGCTGAGTTCCCGGGTCTGTACACCCGCTGTGCCCATTATGAGGGGTTCCCACCATCCCTGTGCTGAGTTCCCGGGTCTGTACACCCGCTGTGCCCATTATGAGGGGTTCCCACCATCCCTGTGCTGAGTTCCCGGGTCTGTACACCCGCTGTGCCCATTATGAGGGGTTCCCACCATCCCTGTGCTGAGTTCCCGGGTCTGTACACCCGCTGTGCCCATTATGAGGGGTTCTCACCATCCCTGTGCTGAGTTCCCGTGTCTGTACACCCGCTGTGCCCATTATGAGGGGTTCCCACCATCCCTGTGCTGAGTTCCCGGGTCTGTACACCCGCTGTGCCCATTATGAGGGGTTCCCCCCATCCCTGTGCTGAGTTCCCGGGTCTGTACACCCGCTGTGCCCATTATGAGGGGTTCCCCCCATCCCTGTGCTGAGTTCCCGGGTCTGTACACCCGCTGTGCCCATTATGAGGGGTTCCCACCATCCCTGTGCTGAGTTCCCGGGTCTGTACACCCGCTGTGCCCATTATGAGGGGTTCCCCCCATCCCTGTGCTGAGTTCCCGGGTCTGTACACCCGCTGTGCCCATTATGAGGGGTTCCCCCCATCCCTGTGCTGAGTTCCCGGGTCTGTACACCCGCTGTGCCCATTATGAGGGGTTCCCACCATCCCTCCATGGACTTCCCCTCTCTCACTCCCCAGGCAGGGACTTTACTTGTATTGTGGGGGGAGATAACTCCGCCCACATTCGTTTCTCAGAGCCTAGCACCCACTGCCCCTCTGCTATCTATATGGTGCCCAAAAGCCTGCAGGCCGTATGTTGGGGGTGAAAATGCCAGGAGAGCGTCAGATCCAGAAATACACCAGTCCCATCCGATCACCTTGTCCCAGCAATCATCCCAAGGCCACACATGAGATCACATCTCTTCCCCCAAAAAATGATCTGATCTGTATGACTTTAGGCACGACCTTGCTGCCACTGATTAGATGATGACATGAATGAGCCCTCTACAATCCATGGGCGCCCTCCTTATGCCCTCTACAGTCCATGGGCGCCCTCCTACTGTCCTCTACTATCCATGGGCGCCTCCTTATGCCCTCTACAATCCATGGGCGCCTCCTTATGTCCTCTACAATCCATGGGCGCCTCCTTATGTCCTCTACAATCCATGGGCGCCTCCTTATGCCCTCTACAATCCATGGGCGCCTCCTTATGCCCTCTACAATCCATGGGCGCCTCCTTATGTCCTCTACAATCCATGGGCGCCTCCTTATGCCCTCTACAATCCATGGGCGCCTCCTTATGCCCTCTACAATCCATGGGCGCCTCCTTATGTCCTCTACAATCCATGGGCGCCTCCTTATGCCCTCTACAATCCATGGGCGCCTCCTTATGTCCTCTACAATCCATGGGCGCCTCCTTATGCCCTCTACAATCCATGGGCGCCTCCTTATGTCCTCTACAATCCATGGGCGCCTCCTTATGCCCTCTACAATCCATGGGCGCCTCCTTATGTCCTCTACAATCCATGGGCGCCCTTATTATGCCCTGTACAATCCATGGGCGCCCTCCACAATCCATGGGCGCCTCCTTATGCCCTCTACAATCCATTGGCGCCTCCTTATGTCCTCTACAATCCATGGGCGCCTCCTTATGTCCTCTACAATCCATGGGCGCCCTCCACAATCCATGGGCGCCCTCCTTATGCCCTGTACAATCCATGGGCGCCCTCCTACTGTCCTCTACAATCCATGGGCGCCCTCCTTATGTCCTCTACAATCCATGGGCGCCCTCCTTATGCCCTGTACAATCCATGGGCACCTCCTTATGCCCTCTACAATTCATGTGATTCTACATTTTCCTTAGAATACTCAGAAAGCTGCAGAACTTCTATTTGCCTTTTTGTCAACATTGACCCTTTTCATAGATTCAAGTTGCCGTTTTTAGCTGCTGGATTCCACCTCAGATGAGCAATCCTAACCTTATAAATGCTCAATCTTTCTTCTGTAGTTGGTATTACGAAATGACCGATAAGATGGATTAGGGGAAAAAGTACTGCAAAAGAATGATGAACATGGGGCAAAGAATTCATGAAGAGCGACTGCTGTTTAAAAGGATTAAAAACAGGGAAAATTAGACCCCTTTAAAAGGGGTAAAGCGCCACTCGTTTTAGCTGCTGGATACAAAAACTACGGGGGCATTTGTTACCTGAATGTAGGGAATGCATTAAAGTAACAAAAAAAGTCTCAACTGTAGAACCATTTTAAGCCCTGATGAAGAGTGTGATTTTGGGCTCCCAAATGTGTTTTCTTCTCCTACATTACGTTGGGATAAAATTATATCTGGACTATTGATTTGTGGTGTGGTGCTGCTATCCTAGACCCATTGTTTGGGTGGTCAATGAAATGGTGGGAATCGTTTGAAGTGTGAAGCTACCAGTCTGATAACTTGTACCAACACCACTGCAAAACAATTGGACAGTAATACCAATAGGACAACCTTAGGGTTCGGCGCCCCCTATCCACATTTTCCCAGTGTCCCTCAGCAGTGCTGACCCCTTATGTCCATGTATTCTTCATCTTCACCTCTGGAAAGATTTGAGATCTCCCCCTGGGTGACCCACTGCCTACATTTGGCAGTTCTGATAGTACCATTTGTGACCCCACTGTCTCTCCTAGAACCAAAGGTGTCCCTTCTTCTGATGACCCCACTTTGTACAGTTTTGCATGTCCTTTCTTTCTCGCATGGATTTAGCCATCACTGAAAGGGTCAGCAAGTATTACACACGGTTACCCTCTCCAAATTCTCCTCTGTGGGATTGGGCAAGTCCTGGGGCCTTCAGGGAACCGACGACTGGAAAACATCCTTTTCTGAGGAAGTCTCCAAGGACTCCTTCGTCTTCCTAGGATTAGAATTCCCAGTCCTTGTTCCTCAGCAGAGGAGTCTGCTCTTTACAGGGGTAGGGGATGATTCCTCTGGTTAGGGAGACTTCCACATTCTTGGAACACCTATGGGTAGAACCCCTTCTCATCCTTCGTCCCAATGCTCTTCTACACCACCATTTATCCTCACCCTTCCTACCCTTTTATACAGGTGGTATCACCCCACCCTCTCTTTAGGAAGGGTTCGGTGTTGGCGCTCTTCCATTTTTTCCTCTCCATTCCAGAGCTTGCATCCTTCGTTATCTCTGTCAGTGATTAATTACCTATCAGATAAACATCCCACCCTACCATGGACCTTCCTCTCCCTGAGGTCAGGGGTTAGGAGTGTTCAGATTAATGTGGATGTGAGGACACCCCCTTATAGGTTCTGTACATATTTCTTACCTTTTAGAGCACTGGTCATCATCCTGTCCTCAGGGCCCACTAACAGGCCAGGTTTTATGTATTACCTTGGGGGAGATGCAGACTAGAATACGGCAATCACTGAGCAGCAAATGATATCACCTGTCATGTATTTTCAGTTATCTTGCAGACCTGGCCTGTTAGTGGGCCCTGAGGACGGGGTTGATGACCACTGCTTTAGAGGTCTCTTAGGAGAAGGTGTCATGGCTGATTGCAAGCATTTCCCAATAAGTTCAGAGGGATTCTGACCCCATAGAATGGCTGAGGACAGACTGACTCCAGTTCTCATTAAAGTGGAACTCTGGGATAACCTGAACTACTCTTAAAACTGTCCCCCTCCCCCCTCCTAGGACTTATGCTGACTAACCTGTGTAAAGAAAGATGTGTATTCTTGTCTATTTTCAGCCATTTTAGTCACGTGACCTGTGTCAGCCAACGGCAGCTGCAGGGAGAGAAGGGAACTCCGACAACATCTGGTAAAACCTGGAGCATGACATCACCTGTAGGCTTCAATGGCCCATCTGTTGTCGGAGCTCCTCCTCCATCCTGCAGCTGACACAGGGAGTGAGATCATGTGACCAGAGTGAAAATATGCAAGTATACAGATTGATCTTCCTCAGGGATGTTCGCATATTAAAGGGGGGGGGGGGGGTTGGGGGGTTAGTTAGCTTGGAATTCAGTTTTAGCATACAATGCTTCTAAATACTTAACCCTTCAGTAGGATAGAGCACATTCAAATCTAGTTTACAACTGATACTAAGACCTGCCAGCACAGCACAGACAGGGTTAGTTATGGTAAACATTGCTCCCGGCCCCCTTAATAAACAAAGTAGTTTTTTGAGAACTGAAGTGTCCAGAAAAAGGAAAGCAATCACTTGAAAATCATATGATAATAGATCCATTTGTGGAGTCTGTTCTCAGACATTGCGGGAGATTTACGAAGACTGGAGAGCACAGAATCTGGTGCAGCTCTGCATGGGAGCCAATCAGCTTCCAGGTTTTATTGTCAAAGTTTGATTGAAGAAGCTGAAGTTCGAAGCCGATTGGCTCCTATGCAGAGCTGCACCAGATTCTGAGGGCTCCAGCTTTAGTAAATCTCCCTGTTCTTCTTGCTGCACTTCTGTTGTCCATTTAAAGTTTCCATTTCCTCCGGACCTCTCCAGATCCATCATAACTCCCACCACGTTGTGGCTGCACCCGGCTCTCCAAGCCTCTCTTCTATACTTCCTGGAGGAACGCCCTGTAGGGGGGGCTGCTGAGCAATGTTAGGTGACCTACCTATGAAGAGGATTGGAGACCAGGAATAAGGAGAGCGCCATGGAGGACCCTCCCCAAATTGCTCGAATGGAGAACCCACCTGAGGGAAGATTTACAGGAACAAATGGAGGAGTCCAGCTGGAAACATGAGGATCGATCGTCACATTTTCTGCAATGGTTTGTGGGATCACATGCAGTACTTTGTCCTATTATGCCCAGTACGACCGAAGCCTAGCTATAAGGTTCAACTGGGCACACCCTCCCCCCCATGGCCATCCGACAACAGCTAGGAAGGAGACGGCTGCTTCATGACAACAGTGTGCCTCATCTTCAAATACTTTCCAGTGGCAAGAGAAATGCAGAGGACTGAAGGGCTGGCACCCCTCCTCCTTGCCGCTCAGGAAGGTACTTGGAGCCAAGTGACCGTCTTCTTCCTAAGCTGCGTTGTTGTCGGACGGCCGCATAGGGGGGAGGGGGGCGTCCAGTCTGACCTCCAGTACCCATGGGGGACAGAATGGGGAATAAAAAGACGAGGATAGTTCCTCCTCAATGACCTCACAGAGGGGATCAGATGTTATCCGCTCACCATTGGGAGATGATGAGAAGGAGCGCTGTGGGCGGAGTCTGACCGGGGCACTGGTTATTGGTCACTTGCAGACAGCCCACAGTACATTTAATACTGGAGTTATGGTAGCAGCTCGCTGATAAGCCCAAAACCATTTTGTTCTGTGGGAAATTTGGGGTCTGATAAAAAATGATCCTGGTGGCAGATTCGCCACGGGATAATCTTTAGAGGTGGTGGGAGAGGCGCCGCCCTCCTCCCGCTGCTTTCAGGTCGTAGCTGTCGGTAAACTATCCGCTCCGTTGGGTGGATAGGCAAGAAGTCAAAGGAGGGCAAGATGGCCCCCACTTGGCTCTATGCCTTGGAGGACCGGAGCGACCTCCCACGTCACTTCCACTTCTCGAGCAGAAAGAGATTATTTTTTTTAAGTCAAAGTGTCAAAATTATTTCTTTGCTTTTAAAAGGTGGAGAAGAGATTTGAGGTCTTTCCATAAAGAGGACCTGTCATGATTACTTCTATCACAAGGGATGTTTACATTCCATGTAACAGGAATAAAAGTGATCAAAAGAAAATAAAAAATTAAAGCGCCCCCATCTCTCCGAGCTCGCCTGCAGAAGCGAGCGCATACCCAAGTTGCGCCACATATATAAACGGCGTTCAAACCCCACATGTGAGATATCACCGCGATCGTCAGAGTGAGAGAAATAATTCTATCACTACCCCTCCTCTGTAAATCTAAACTGGTAACCTGTAAACATTCTTAAAGCGTCACCCATGGAGACTTTTTTTTTTTTTTTTTTTTAAGTACCATCGTTTGTCACCACTCCACGAACGTGTGCAATTTTAAAGCGTGACATGTTGGGTATCTATTTACTCGGCATATCATCTTTCAAGTTATTAAAAAAAAAAAAAAATTGGGCTAACTGTAATGTTTTTTTTTTTTTAATAATTAAAGTGTATTTAAAAAATACCGTGTAACATAAAATATTGCAACGACCACCATTTTATTCTCTAGGGTCTCTGCTAAAAATATTTATATATAAATAAATAATTTTCTAGCCAGAAATACCGATTTAAACTTGTAAACAAAAAGTTCCAGAAAGAGTCGGGTCTTCAAGTGGTTAGTAGTGGCACCGAAATGAAAAGCTCATTAAGGTCCCATTCACTTGTGTGACTTGTCCTGCGAATTGGTGTCCCCCCCCCCCCCCCCCCTGTGATTTCCAATGAGTACCGCCGCTCATATCTGTGCGACTTCAGAGTAGTCCCTGTACTACTTGGGTCCGACTTTCAGGTTGCACGCCTGTGAATGGGGCCTTAAAGCATTTCATTGTTATAGGACACCCTCTATTCACACCAGGACTACAGGATAGAGTTTTCCTGAAATTGGGGGAAATAGGTATACATATGGCCTCCCATTTCAGTTCGGGAGGACGCTGGAGTACATACGAGGAACTCTCTAATCCACTAGGGAGGTTCCGCCTAGACTTCATGCGGACACTCCAACTAGGTCACTTCCTACATTCCATCCCACCCCCCACGGATGCTGACCAAGGACTTACGACTCTAGAAGAACTCTGTACTGACACGGGCACCCTACCACACACAATCTCACAGATGTATAGTCTTCTGAATACACCTCCTACGGACTACATACCCCCGGGCCTAACCAAATGGGAAGAGGAACTAGACTGCAGTTTCAACCACACGCAGAGACAACGTATACTACGTTTCACACACAAGTCGTCCATTTGTGCTAAAACCCAGGAAACAAATTATAAAATACTCTCCAGGTGGTACAGGACCCCAACACAACTACATAAAATATTTCCTACTGTGTCTGAAGTGTGCTGGCGATGTCAAAAAGACAAAGGAACCCTGCTACATATATTTTGGTCATGCCCCAAGCTGTCCCGTTTTTGGAGGGTGGTACACGAGACGGTACAGCTGTTCACTGACAGGACAATTACAAAAGACCCTGCAGTCTTCTTACTACACGCCACTGAGACTCCAGATAAGGCATACAAACGATCGGTCATAAGACATCTGTTAGATGCAGCCAGAGCCTGCATACCCATATGCTGGAAATCCACCATACCACCGTCCATTGACATGTGGCTGGGGAAGGTAGAAGACATAAGACAAATGGAAGACCTTATCCACACAGCACAACATAGGGAAGAAGCATTCTCTAAAACATGGCAATTATGGTCGATGTTTATATACTCGACGGCAGGCCAATCTTTGAGAGGAGTAGCTGACACCCGCTGACGGTGTGGATGTACATTCCGAGATACCAGCTTCCTAAGAGCAGAATCATAGATATCTAGGAACACGGACCTTTAGACCCTACATGTTCGCGAGAATCCCCCCCCCTTCCCCCCCTCCCTCCAGTCCCTCCATCCCTACCCCCTCCTCCCCCCCTGCGCTAAACTTTCTTCTCTTCTTTCCACTCAGTTTTCAACACCCCCTTATTCTTCCTACTTTTAATAAAACAAGAAAATAGAGAACCGGCACAATGGGAGTTAATACTAAAGGATAAGATATAATTACTGAAAATACACAGTATGACACGCTACAGTCATATAAACATTAATGTATTGTTCTGGAAATAACAAGTTAACCGTCGATCTATTAATAAGAAATATGCAAGACTGTGTATTACGATACTGTACCTGACGTGTTATCTGATGCATGTATTTCTATGTACCTGTTGACCCATGAGGGTCGTGTTCTCCACTTAAATAAACAATTTAACAAAAAAAGCATTTCATTGATTAGAGTGAAGCTGTAGACCGATCGGCTCCTGGACATCTGATCCGGTGACCTCCAGCAGATAGAAGCCTTTCAGAGACAATCCACCAAGTGAATGTCTGGGACTTCCATAGGTCACCCCATACAGGAAGTGCGCACACAGAGAACCTTCCCCCAGAAAACATAAGGCACGCAGACAGTGAAGACACAAAGCATGGTGGTAAAACACAATTTATTTCGGGGTACTCTGAATACTAGCCTCCACTTTCTCTTCAAGGTACAGTATACCAAAAAATAAATAGTGCTGTTACCTTAAAACCCCATCGTATGGCAACGGCCCACTGAGAACCTGACCCCTCCCCCCACCCCTCTGATCGGTCTGATTTATAGAGGAGATCGGTAGAAGAGATCGCCGTCCTCGTACAACCGCGGCGCCATCTCTGAGAAGGACCCGAAGACTCGAGAACTGCACTCGTATAGCAGCAAGGAAACCTCCAGAGAGGTGAGCAGAGTAGTGTGTACAGCACCCCGGGGATAGATCCAACCAATCAGATACCACCATTGATCTGCATAGAACCCGCAAGAATAGGAGACCACCCATGGAGCAGATACCTCCGCCATCTTTAAAATCATTTTCAAGGACAACTCCATCAACACCCACCCACGAGGCTCCTTACCTCTGTAAAAGGACCACATCCTGAGACCTCAGACTTGTATGGGGCCATCCTGGGACACGGCTCTACTACAGAGTTCAAGAAAATGGGGGGTGACTTAGAGGAGTTGTCCTTCATAGAGAACCTATTTATAGCCCATCCCCCCCCACTGCTTCTTATGTCTGTTAGAACCCTGGGTCTACTCCCTGTCCCTTTCAGAGCTTACACGTGTGAATGGCCTCCCCCCCTCCCCCAAACAAAGTGCTGAGGCCAGGTGATTGGCTGAGATCCTGGAAAGGAGTGGAGGAGATCACATGGCTCCCCCATATTTAGAAGTTCTGAGTATTTCCAAGCTGGGCAATGATGAATATCAGCGGGTCGGGGCGGAGCTTTCAATGTGCCCTGATTGGTTGAAATGACAGATTCTCTTTAAACCCGGATGGTGCAGAGAATGAGATGGACCAGGCCACTGACCAGACCTGGCTTCAGTCCAAGGCTAGGTGTCTGACCAATCACAGACCTCAGAACTGTCACTCAGGCAAGGTGTGGAGCAAGTTCCTGAGATGCAGACAACACAGACCGTGGCGATGTACAATCTGACATCCTGTATGACCCCCGATGGAGTATTGTGCTCTGGTAGTAGCGGTCAGCAGAGAGCATTCCCCGGACCCCTCTCTGCTCAGCGTCGTCCTCTCTCATCAGTGACACCGCCATGTGACACCCAGAACCCGGCCATCACCAGAGGGAAGGGACCCAGCAGATAAGAACATGCAAGAGATGGACCTCTGCAGATTACAGCGGCCAGAGAGGTGGGGATTTCAATGTCTGGCGGAATATTGCACTATAGGAATCATGTCCGACCTCAGTCCAGACCCCACACCCAATATATACATAATACATGTTTGGCTCCTCCCACCCCCTTCCGCTACAGCAGGGCGCTGTGTCATGTGACATTGACCTCCAGCACATGGTCGTCCATACTGGGAATAACCAGGATCTGCTGCCCCATGCTGCTGTTGCCGATCTGCCCGGCGTAGAACGGTTGTAGCCGAGGCATGAGAAGTCCTTTCTGTTCTGATGAGGGGCCGAGGGGCCCCGGAGAGAGAGAGCTGCTGGGAGCTCGGCCACTAGGGGCCTCGCAGGGGTCTTCCACCGACACCGAGTCATTCTCCATCCAACTATCTGCAGAAACAGAAGATCAGAAGACAATTACCAACACGGCTCTTCTCCATCATGGAGGAAGAAAACCAAACGTGTCAAATATGAAGACCGTAGAAAAAGACATAAATCCCAGATCAATAAATATCCCATCAATAAAATATCCCAGATCAATAAATGTCCCATCAATAAATGTCCCAGATCAATAAATGTCCCAGATCAATAAATGTCCCAGATCAATAAATGTCCCATCAATAAGTATCCCAGATCAATAAATGTCCCATCAATAAATATCCCATCAATAAATATCCCAGATCAATAAATATCCCAGATCAATAAATGTCCCATCAATAAATATCCTAGATCAATAAATATCCCAGATCAATAAATGTCCCAGATCAATAAATGTCCCAGATCAATAAATGTCCCAGATCAATAAATGTTCCATCAATAAATGTTCCATCAATAAATATCCTAGATCAATAAATATCCCAGATCAATAAATATCCCAGATCAATAAATGTCCCAGATCAATAAATGTTCCATCAATAAATATCCTAGATCAATAAATATCCCAGATCAATAAATATCCCAGATCAATAAATATCCCAGATCAATAAATGTCCCAGATCAATAAATGTTCCATCAATAAATATCCTAGATCAATAAATATCCCAGATCAATAAATATCCTAGATCAATAAATATCCCAGATCAATAAATATCCCAGATCAATAAATATCCCAGATCAATAAATATCCCAGATCAATAAATATCCAAGATCAATAAATGTCCCAGATCAATAAATGTTCCATCAATAAATATCCTAGATCAATAAATATCCCAGATCAATAAATGTCCCAGATCAATAAATGTTCCATCAATAAATGTTCCATTAATAAATATCCCCCCCACACTTAGTAAACAGCCGCAATCAAATATCAATAAAAGCTCAGAAACCTCCAAGTGTCACCAACCAGCTGAGGTTGGACAAGCAGAAGGTAAGTTTCTTTAGGTTCTCTAAGAAGTCCACTATATGGAATGGAATGTTTCCCCCCCCCCCCCCGCTGCATGGTACACCCCGATACACAGAAGGCTCCGCCTCCTGCATACTATCCAGCACCTCCCCAGCTCTATCGGGTATCCACCAGCCCCACCCACCATTAGATGCCATGTAGATATCTGTTCACCATTAGATGCCATGTAGATATCTGTTCACCATTAGATGCCATGTAGATATCTGTTCACCATTAGATGCCATGTAGATATCTGTTCACCATTAGATGCCACGTAGATATCTGTTCACCATTAGATGCCACGTAGATATCTGTTCACCATTAGACACACGGCGTAGACATTTGCCAGTCCCTCGGCCTGTAGACTCTGCCAGCCCTTTCCACCATTAGATGCCGTGCAGATATCTGCCCCCACCCCCACCCTCAGCTGAACATCTGCCGGCAATATCTGTTCTCCACACAGGCCTCACTCCAACACCAGAACCATCCAGCTGGATTGTCATCTCAACTCTCACCGGTGGGCATGAGGAATCTTATGGTTCTGTGTGACCGCACGCGGGTACTCACCGGAGTCCAGTTGCTGAGAGTGCGCGTGATGCGGAAGGTATCGGAAAAGCTGTACATCGGGGTACGGTAAGTGTCCAGCAAACAGGGGCATAACCTCCATCCGCACGGTGTGGCAGGCTCCTCGTCTGACCGGCATCATCACCACACCAGAGCTCCGCCCACATACCGCCCAGTTACTTCCTCCATCCACCACTGAAAACAAAGTGTAAGCCATCAGTCACTGCCGTCTGTCTCCGCCCCTGAGACCCCACAGCCGTCTGTCCCCACCCCCGAGACCCCACAACCGTCTGTCCCCACCCCCGAGACCCCACAACCATCTGTCCCCACCCCCGAGACACCACAGCCGTCTGTCCCCGCCCCCGAGACCCCACAGCCGTCTGTCCCCACCCCCGAGACCCCACAACCGTCTGTCCCCACCCCCGAGACCCCACAGCCGTCTGTCCCCACCCCCGAGACACCACAGCCGTCTGTCCCCGCCCCCGAGACCCCACAGCCGTCTGTCCCCACCCCCAAGACCCCACCACAGTCTGTCCCCACCCACAAGACCCCACCACAGTCTGTCCCCGCCCCCGAGACCCCACAGCCGTCTGTCCCCACCCCCAAGACCCCACCACAGTCTGTCCCCAACCACAAGACCCCACCACAGTCTGTCCCCACCCACAAGACCCCACCACAGTCTGTCCCCGCCCCCGAGACCCCACAGCCGTCTGTCCCCACCCCCGAGACCCCACAACCATCTGTCCCCACCCCCGAGACACCACAGCCGTCTGTCCCCGCCCCCGAGACCCCACAGCCGTCTGTCCCCACCCCCGAGACCCCACAACCGTCTGTCCCCACCCCCGAGACCCCACAACCGTCTGTCCCCACCCCCGAGACACCACAGCCGTCTGTCCCCGCCCCCGAGACCCCACAGCCGTCTGTCCCCACCCCCAAGACCCCACCACAGTCTGTCCCCACCCACAAGACCCCACCACAGTCTGTCCCCGCACCCGAGACCCCACAGCCGTCTGTCCCTGCCCCCGAGACCCCACAGCCGCCTGACCCCGCCCCCGAGAACCCACAGCCGCCTGACCCCGCCCCCGAGAACCCACAGCCGCCTGTCCCCGCCCCCGAGAACCCACAGCCGCCTGTCTCCGCCCCCGAGAACCCACCACAGTCTGTCCCCACCCACAAGATCTCACAGCCATCTTCCCCCTCCCCTGAGATCTCACAGCCGTCTGTCCCCACCCACAACATCTCACAGCCATCTTCCCCCTCCCCCGAGATCTTACAGCCATCTGCCCCCCTCCCCCGAAACCTCACAGCCATCTGCCCCCTCCCCCGAAACCTCACAGCCATCTGCCCCCTCCCCCGAAACCTCACAGCCATCTGCCCCCTCCCCCGAAACCTCACAGCCATCTGCCCCCTCCCCCGAAACCTCACAGCCATCTGCCCCCTCCCCCGAAACCTCACAGCCATCTGCCCCCTCCCCCGAAACTTCACAGCCATTTGCCCCCTCCCCCGAAACCTCACAGCCATCTGCCCCCTCCCCCGAAACTTCACAGCCATTTGCCCCCTCCCCCGAAACCTCACAGCCATTTGCCCCCTCCCCCGAAACCTCACAGCCATCTGCCCCCTCCCCCGAAACCTCACATCCATCTGTCCCCGCCCCCAAGATCTCACATCCATCTGTCCCCGCCCCCAAGATCTCACATCCATCTGTCCCCGCCCCCAAGATCTCACATCCATCTGTCCCCGCCCCCAAGATCTCACATCCATCTGTCCCCGCCCCCAAGATCTCACATCCATCTGTCCCCCCCCCGTGAGATCCCACAGCCATCCGTCCTTGCCCCCCAAGATCTGCCAGACATCTGTCCCCGCCCCCAAGATCCCACAGCCATCTGTTTTTGCCCCCCCCAAGATCTCACAGCCATCTGTTCCCTCCCCCAAGATCTCACAGCCATCTGTTCCCTCCCCCAAGATCTCACGCCATCTGTCCCCGCCCCCAAGATCTCACAGCCATTGTCCCCGCCCCCAAGATCTCACAGCCGTATTCCCCGTCCCCAAGATCTCACAGCCGTATTCCCCGCCCCCAAGATCTCACAGCCGTATTCCCCGCCCCCAAGATCTCACAGCCATCTGTCGCCGCCCCCAAGATCTCACAGCCATCTGTCCCCGCCCCCAAGATCTCACAACCGTATTCCCTGCCCCCAATACCTCACGCCCGTATCCCCCCCCCCCCAAGACCTCATGCCTGTTTTTCCCGCCCCCAAGATCTCACGCCCATATTCCCCGCCCCCAAGATCTCATGCCCATATTCCCCGCCCCCAAGATCTCATGCCCATATTCCCCGCCCCCAAGATCTCACAGCCGTATTCCCTGCCCCCAACATCTCAGCCGTATTCCCCGCCCCCAACATCTCAGCCGTATTCCCCGCCCCCAACATCTCAGCCGTATTCCCCACCCCCAAGCCCCAGATAGATCTCCTTACCTTGGTAGAAGAGCTGAGTGCTGCTGTACCCCTCACATTCCGTCAGAGTCTCCTCCTTGTCACCCTCCAGATGGTCACACAGACGAGTGATACAAACTTCCAGCGAGCACAGGGAACCCATCTTACAAAATTCAGAATCTGCAGCCGGAGAGATTTCAGCACGCACCGTGTACAGCGTCTAGGGAAAGGAGGACATTGAGGTTATACCTGTCCATTAGGTAGAGAGGTCATTTGGGGGTCACTCAATCTTACAGCAGATGTAGAATAGGCAGAATTATGAAAACTGGGATTTTTGTACTTAGAAACCATTTCTCGATGTTCATTGAGGGAAACAAACCCAGAGACTGTCGGGTTATACTGCTGCCTACAAGAGAATTTGGACAGTGGCCAACAAACAATTGTATAGGTGTAACCCTCACCAATCCAAGCATGCCAATCCCTCACCAATCCAAGCATGCCAATCACTCACCAATCCAAGCATGCCAATCCCACACCAATGCAAGCATGCCAATCCCACACCAATCCAAGCACCCCAATCCCTCACCAATCCAAGCACGCCAATCCCTCACCAATCCAAGCACGCCAATCCCTCACCAATCCAAGCATGCCAATCCCTCACCAATCCAAGCATGCCAATCCCACACCAATCCAAGCATGCCAATCCCTCACAAATCCAAGCATGCCAATCCCTCACAAATCCAAGCATGCCAATCCCACACCAATCCATGCATGCCAATCCCTCACCAATCCAAGCATGCCAATCCCACACCAATCCAAGCATGCCAATCCCTCACAAATCCAAGCATGCCAATCCCTCACAAATCCAAGCATGCCAATCCCACACCAATCCATGCATGCCAATCCCTCACCAATCCAAGCATGCCAATCCCTCACCAACCCAAGCATGCCAATCCCTCACCAACCCAAGCATGCCAATCCCTCACCAATCCAAGCATGCCAATCCCACACCAATCCAAGCATGCCAATCCCACACCAATCCAAGCATGCCAATCCCTCACAAATCCAAGCATGCCAATCCCTCACAAATCCAAGCATGCCAATCCCACACCAATCCATGCATGCCAATCCCTCACCAATCCAAGCATGCCAATCCCACACCAATCCAAGCATGCCAATCCCTCACCAATCCAAGCATGCCAATCCCTCACCAACCCAAGCATGCCAATCCCTCACCAATCCAAGCATGCCAATCCCTCACCAACCCAAGCATGCCAATCCCTCACCAATCCAAGCATGCCAATCCCACACCAATCCAAGCATGCCAATCCCTCACAAATCCAAGCATGCCAATCCCTCACAAATCCAAGCACGCCAATCCCACACCAATCCAAGCACGCCAATCCCTCACCAATCCAAGCATGCCAATCCCTCACCAACCCAAGCATGCCAATCCCCCACCAATCCAAGCATGCCAATCCCCCACCAATCCAAGCATGCCAATCCCTCACCAATCCAAGCATGCCAATCCCTCACCAATCCAAGCATGCCAAGCATGCCAATCCCACACCAATCCAAGCACGCCAATCCCACACCAATCCAAGCACGCCAATCCCCCACCAATCCAAGCATGCCAATCCCTCACCAATCCAAGCATGCCAATCCCTCACCAATCCAAGCATGCCAATCCCACACCAATCCAAGCATGCCAATCCCACACCAATCCAAGCATGCCAATCCCTCACCAATCCAAGCATGCCAATCCCACACCAATCCAAGCATGCCAATCCCTCACCAATCCAAGCATGCCAATCCCTCACCAATCCAAGCATGCCAATCCCACACCAATCCAAGCATGCCAATCCCACACCAATCCAAGCATGCCAATCCCTCACAAATCCAAGCATGCCAATCCCTCACAAATCCAAGCACGCCAATCCCACACCAATCCAAGCACGCCAATCCCTCACCAATCCAAGCATGCCAATCCCTCACCAACCCAAGCATGCCAATCCCCCACCAATCCAAGCATGCCAATCCCCCACCAATCCAAGCATGCCAATCCCTCACCAATCCAAGCATGCCAATCCCTCACCAATCCAAGCATGCCAAGCATGCCAATCCCACACCAATCCAAGCACGCCAATCCCACACCAATCCAAGCACGCCAATCCCACACCAATCCAAGCACGCCAATCCCCCACCAATCCAAGCATGCCAATCCCTCACCAATCCAAGCATGCCAATCCCACACCAATCCAAGCATGCCAATCCCACACCAATCCAAGCATGCCAATCCCTCACCAATCCAAGCATGCCAATCCCACACCAATCCAAGCACGCCAATCCCAGCATGCCAATCCCTCACCAATCCAAGCATGCCAATCCCTCACCAATCCAAGCATGCCAATCCCACACCAATCCAAGCATGCCAATCCCACACCAATCCAAGCATGCCAATCCCTCACCAATCCAAGCATGCCAATCCCACACCAATCCAAGCATGCCAATCCCACACCAATCCAAGCATGCCAATCCCACACCAATCCAAGCATGCCAATCCCACACCAATCCAAGCATGCCAATCCCTCACCAATCCAAGCATGCCAATCCCACACCAATCCAAGCATGCCAATCCCACACCAATCCAAGCACGCCAATCCCACACCAATCCAAGCATGCCAATCCCTCACCAATCCAAGCATGCCAATCCCACACCAATCCAAGCATGCCAATCCCTCACCAATCCAAGCATGCCAATCCCACACCAATCCAAGCATGCCAATCCCACACCAATCCAAGCATGCCAATCCCTCACCAATCCAAGCATGCCAATCCCTCACCAATCCAAGCATGCCACAGTTTTGTAGAAAAGTAGTATCAAAAGCATGATTACAGACACATAGGGGTGGGACCTGAGTCCCTTGATGGATACAAGATATGGATTTTACATTGGTTACAAAAATCACATTTTCTTTATCGCTCATTGAAGGAAACAGGAATTCAGAATCTGCTGGGACATTGAAAAGCAGCCCAAAGGAGGGGTGAGCAAAGTAACAAAACACTAACAGGCCCAAAAACATGAGAATTGGACAGCCTGCAGCTCAATGAGCCACCTAGTTCCACTTTATGGGTACGATCAAATATAACAAAGGGAGAACCAGTCTATAGGGAAGCAACAGCTGCAATTTATACACACAAAGCAAGAACTACAGTACATTCAGACAAGGGAGGGGATCTCCTTCCTTATGAACTGGAGCTGGACAGAGATGTGAGAATGATGTCCTGTTTAAAATGAAAAGGCCGAAACTGCCTTAAGAAGGAAGTTCTGGGTCCCAAATTGTGTAAAAAAAACAGTAAGAGCTTTTTGCGGGATAAGGCCACTAGCTCAAGTAAGACTGGAATATCCCTGGTAGGTTTCCAAAGGCAGTTTTTGAAGGGCAGAGGGAACCAAATTGGGATCCCATGAAGTCACACAGGGGGAGCTACACAGGAGATTTCCTGTGCAAATATCATAATCAAAGAACGGGAAGCCACCGGTGCCCGGAACAAGGATTGCAATAGCTGAGACTTGACCCTTGATGACGCTAAAGGTCAACTGCTAGTCCAGGTTTGTCTGAAAAAAGGCCGGGATGTATCCCGTGGAAAAATTCTTGCCTTGCTCCATGTGAAGTATGTCTTTCATGTGTGATGGTGGACCTTGTGGGTAGTAGACCTCCTAGATCTGAGCATCTGGGATCACCCATTCGGAGATACTTCTGTCTTTTAGAATTTGATATTCAACAGCCATGGCATTAAAGCCAGCAACCAATAAGCTGAATGGCAAGTGCTCTCTACACAAGAACTGGACACTTTGGAAGAGCCAGAGTCCACCAGAAGCCTGATCAGATCAGAGTACCAGATCCATCTGGGCAAATCCAGACCTAAGAGGGTCATCAGAATGCCCTTCACCTCGATCCTTTGAAGCAGACGAGGAAAGGTATAAATGAGAGAACTACTGATCCCACAGAGCCACAAGAGATTACACTGCTACCACTAGAGGATCCCTGTACCTGCAGACAGGCCTGTCCCATTTGCTGTTGAACCTGTGGGCCAGGAATTCCACATGCAGCATGTCCCTCTGGTGACACAAACTCGTGTGCGCCTCCAGGTGTAGGGACCAATCTTTGGGGTCCAAGCACTATCAGCTGAGGAAGTCTGCCAAATGTCCATGCCTGGATTGTAGAAAGCAGAAAAGGTTAGAATGTGATTTTTTTTTTTACCAGAATAGGATCTGTACTACCTCTCTCACTGCGACGTGACTTCTGCTTCCCCCCTGTTGATGGATGCCACTGCCTTGATTCGAATCAGATGAGCCTCTAGTCAAGATGTCCAGTGTGGCAGGGACAACCAAATGGCCCAGAGCTCCAGGATGTTGTGTTGTACGGGTCTGCTGTGTAAATGAGTAAATGGGACTGCCTTGAAGGAGCCTACCATCAACCCCAAAAGTCTCATGCAGCAGTGAATGGTTGGACTCCTGGACTGAAGAACCAGAGTATGGAAGTAGAGAGTTTGAAGTATCTCCTAGGGAAGGAAAGCTCTGGCTTAAGCCGTGTCTAGGATTTGACCCAGATGCTCCAAACAACGTGTCGGTTCTAGAGCTGATTTCTGAAGATTAAGGAGCCAGCAGAATCTCTGCAAGATCCAGACAGTAAGTGCCACATTGTCTGCCAGAAGGCCTTGAGACCCAAAGAAGGACCAGATGCCCCATTTGGAAATAGATGCTGTGAGCAGGTTGAGGTAGAACCCCTGAAACTGTTTCGCCATAGGGACTGGGGCAATGACACCCTGCTCCAGAAGAACCATTGGGGAGCAAGGAGATCTGCTAATCAGTGCAGTAATGCTGGCAGGTTGAAAAGCATGAATCAGGGAGGGAGCTGGGAAATTTGTGAAAATTCTAACTTGCTGTCCCTAGAAAGCATCACAAATACCCAAGCGTCTAGGATGACCAAGTATCTACAAGTCCGTTGTTTGTGGGCAAAGTGGAAGCCAGACTTGGGTTTGGGTTTGGAAATGGAGGCCTAAGAGTAAAAAAATATTTTTTGGCCTCGTGAGGGTATGAGCCTTCCCCAATTGAGCCCTATGCTTTTCCTGCTGGGGGAGATGGGTACTCTTGCTCCCAGTATTTCCATGATGATAATGTCCAGTGCCCTTTTCCTTGAAGGAACACCAACAGCTTTTATTGCATGCAGGTTTAATAACCCACACTTCAGCCGAAGAATTCCCCAATATGTTCACTGACCGCAGACCCAGTTCAACATCCAATCACTATCATCAAGGGAACACTGCAGAGTTAAAATTCCTTCTTATGTCTTTGGCCCAATTAGGTAGAGCTTTACAGACCAATGTCACTGCCAAGACAGGTTGCACTGCAGGGCCTATCAGGGAGAGCAGGGTTCTAGAAATGACATCCATCTGTTGACGGGGTCTTCATAAACAGGTACAACCTTCACAGGGATGGTCAAAGCTTTAAAATGAGAATCCACAGAGGTAGCAGTCCGCTTTTTAGCAAAATTCATCTCAAATGAGTACAAGGCTAAAAGGCGTTTGAGAAAACAACTCATCAGAGTTCTTCCAGCCTCCATAAAGGAAGACTGAGAACAGTGGGAAAAAAGTCACTGAAAAAGTCTTGAGAGTTGATGGCAGAACATTGCAACTCCATGGGTGTAGGTTTGCCTGTTAAGAACTTAGGAGACTCAGCATTAATGGCTAAAGGCTCAAAGGCTGCTGAAGGCGCAGGTCACCGAGATAAGGTTTCTGTAGGGGAAGATGTGGAAAACACGCTTTTTCAAACAGACTCCACAATCAAATATGCTATTTTGGTGTAATGTAGGCCATAAAATCCCACATGATTGCAATGAAATCCTCTCAGGATGGAGCCCAGGAGGCAGCTGCACCCAATAGAGTAAAGGAAGACTCCAAGGATGGCTTAGACTCTAGCAGGCTGTCTGTGTCAGGTATCTCAGGGGGTACACTGGGGACAGCACCCTGTACAGCATGACTGTCCACATGTGTCTACAGCTGGGCATGGTGCACCCCAAGACGGAATGCAACTTAGATCAGGGTGCAAGGCTAGGCCTCAAATACTCTCAGCTGCTAGATAGCAAGATTAGGATCAGACAGCCGTAGGTGACCAGGTCACTGGAGGCAGGCAGCAGAGATGAACCAAGGAAAGTTCCACAGATCATTTGCAAACAGCAGCAGCAGCAAGGTGCTTCATCAATGTAGATTGGAGGGGAAAGGAAGCGAGTGCACATATTACACCTGGTGTCGGTCCCTCAGCGTTAACCCCTTCTGCATCAAACGAACGATAAGGGAGAATTTCAAATGGCACTCTGCAATCCTTGTCAGATAGCTCCCAAAGCTTGGTCTGCATGACCTACACAAAAAGTGAGTCTTCAGAGACAGGGTCACACCTGGGGTTAGGCCACGGCTCTGGCCTTGTAGAGTGCTCTACATCAACGAACACCGTACACTCCAGTCTGGAGAGCGCCGCAATGCACAGCTCAGAGCTGTACAATGTCAAAGTACAGCACTCCAAAGTCAAGCTGAGGAAAGGCCAATCCAAAACATCTGCCCATAGAGACCAGCTCCAGCAAGGATGTAGCGAGGAATCTTAATTGAAGAAAAATATTGAAGAAACTATTGTGAAAAGATCTGTTGAAGCTTCTACAAACGGACATCATGGATGGACACCATGGATGGACACATGGCCACAGACACCATGGATGGACACAAGGACATGGACACAAGGACACAGACACCACGGATGGACACAAGGACACAGACACCACGGATGGACACAAGGACACAGACATCATGGATGGACACAAGGACACAGACACCACGGATGGACACAAGGACACAGACATCATGGATGGACACAAGGACAAAGACATCATGGATGGACACAAGGACAAAGACATCATGGATGGACACAAGGACAAAGACATCATGGATGGACACAAGGACAAAGACATCATGGATGGACACAAGGACACAGACATCATGGATGGACACAAGGACACAGACATCATGGATGGACACAAGGACAAAGACATCATGGATGGACACAAGGACACAGACATCATGGATGGACACAAGGACACAGACATCATGGATGGACACAAGGACACAGACATCATGGATGGACACAAGGACAAAGACATCATGGATGGACACAAGGACAAAGACATCATGGATGGACACAAGGACAAAGACATCATGGATGGACACAAGGACAAAGACATCATGGATGGACACAAGGACAAAGACATCATAGATGGACACAAGGACACAGACATCATGGATGGACACAAGGACACAGACATCATGGATGGAAACAAGGACAAAGACATCATGGATGGACACAAGGACACAGACATCATGGGTGGACACAAGGACACAGACATCATGGATGGACACAAGGACACAGACACCATGGATGGACACAAGGACACAGACACCATGGATGGACACAAGGACAAAGACATCATGGATGGACACAAGGACACAGACATCATGGATGGACACAAGGACACAGACATCATGGATGGACACAAGGACAAAGACATCATGGATGGACACAAGGACACAGACATCATGGATGGACACAAGGACACAGACATCATGGATGGACACAAGGACACAGACATCATGGATGGACACAAGGACACAGACATCATGGATGGACACAAGGACACAGACATCATGGATGGACACAAGGACACAGACATCATGGATGGACACAAGGACACAGACATCATGGATGGACACAAGGACACAGACATCATGGATGGAAACAAGGACAAAGACATCATGGATGGACACAAGGACACAGACATCATGGATGGACACAAGGACACAGACATCATGGATGGACACAAGGACACAGACATCATGGATGGACACAAGGACACAGACATCATGGATGGACACAAGGACACAGACATCATGGATGGACACAAGGACACAGACATCATGGATGGACACAAGGACACAGACATCATGGATGGACACAAGGACACAGACATCATGGATGGAAACAAGGACAAAGACATCATGGATGGACACAAGGACACAGACATCATGGATGGACACAAGGACACAGACATCATGGATGGAAACAAGGACAAAGACATCATGGATGGACACAAGGACACAGACATCATGGATGGACACAAGGACACAGACATCATGGATGGACACAAGGACACAGACATCATGGATGGACACAAGGACACAGACATCATGGATGGACACAAGGACACAGACATCATGGATGGACACAAGGACACAGACATCATGGATGGATACAAGGACACAGACATCATGGATGGATACAAGGACACAGACATCATGGATGGACACAAGGACACAGACACCACGGATGGACACAAGGACACAGACATCATGGATGGACACAAGGACAAGGACACCTTTCAAGACTGCCAGATACCTTCGTCAAATAAACTGACCACACAATAATCTGCACAGACCCCGGACAAGGACAAACATGGCTGTATGAGGCCAACTCACATAAAAGTGCTCCAAGTGGAAGAGGTAGGTGAAGGGCTGGAGATCTCCACAGCTCTGGGGAAGAGGCAAGGGGTAGAAGCTGACTGAGAAGCTGCAAGGTAGAACCAGCGGCAGGTCCTTGTGCCACGTCACCTCCCACACGTAGAAGAGACATTGCTGACTCTGGATGTCCTGCATAAAACACAAGATATAACAAAAAGTAAGAGCAGGCTGACGACCTTACAGGAAAAAAGGTGACTGGAGACCAGAAGAGGAAATTACAGGAGATCAAGGGAATCTCCCCATGGGCGAGGAGGTGGAAGCATTTTATGGGGGAGTGGTGGTAATGGCTCTTCAGGGAAGTGAAGGTGACGGGAGGTCAGGGAGGTTATATGAGGCTTGGAGATCTCTGGGTTAGAGGAGGTGATGTGAGTTTGAGGGAGTGAAGGTAATGGAAGGCTAGGGGAACCTTTTAGAGAGAGAAAGTGACGGGAGACTGGTAGACCACTGCAGGGGAGAAATAGTGTAATGCTGGTAAACCACCCCAGAGGAGAAGAGGTGGCGGGAGGCTGGTGGACCACTCCAGGGCATGGGAAGAGATGGGAGGTTGGTGAAACCACTCCAGGGCAGGGGAAGAGATGGGAGGTTGGTGAAACCACTCCAGGGCAGGGGAAGAGATGGGAGGTTGGTAGGACATTTTAGGGCACGGGAAGATATGGGAGGTTGGTAGACCATTTCAGGGCACGGGAAGAGATGGGAGGTTGGTAGACCATTTCAGGGCACGGGAAGAGATGGGAGGTTGGTAGATCACTACAGGGCATGGGAGAAGATAAGGGTTTGGTAGGTAGACCACTCCAGGGCAGGGGAATAGATGGGAGGTTGGTAGGGCACTTCAGGGGACAGGAGGAGATAGGAGGTTGGTGGGACCACTCCAGGGCAGGGGAAGAGATGGGAGGTTGGTAGACCACTTCAGGGAACAGGAGGAGATGAGGTTGGTGGAACCACTCCAGGGCAGGGGAAGAGATGGGAGGTTGGTAGGACATTTCAGGGCACGGGAAGCGATGGGAGGTTGGTAGACCATTTCAGGGCATGGGAAGAGATGGGAGGTTGGTAGACCATTTCAGGGCATGGGAGAAGATAAGGGTTTGGTAGGTAGACTACTCCAGGGGAAAGGAGGTGACAGAAGGTTTGTTTGTAGACCACTCCATGGATGAGGATGTGACAGGAGGTTGGTAGACAACTCTAGGAGAGAGGAAGTGATTGAAAGAAAGGCGACACAAACATCTAAAGAACACATAAAGGGGAGCCACAGTGCCATTATTACCTGGCTGTCTTGGGAGTGGAGGGGGAGGAACTGCAGATCCCAGGAAGAGGTGAGGCAACTATTCGATAATTGGAAGTTGAAGTCACACATGTTCTCCACACGAATCTGGATAAATTTTCTGAAGAAATGGAGAGAGATCACAACACAGCAACACATAAGTTCCAAAACATAACAAGGAGCAGAGTAAGGGACTTAGAATGGGGAGTCCAATAGTAGGAACAGCTCACAAAACGCGATAGATTGGACATGGAGGGCAGTGAGGGACAGGGGGGCAGGCGGGGGAGGTAAAGGCTGGGGGGCAGGCGGGAGAGGTAAAGGCTGGGGGGCAGGCGGGAGAGGTAAAGGCTGGGGGGCAGGCGGGAGAGGTAAAGGCTGGGGGGCAGGCGGGAGAGGTAAAGGCTGGGGGGCAAGCGGGAGAGGTAAAGCCTGGGGGACAGGCGGGAGAGGTAAAGGCTGGGGGGCAGGCGGGAGAGGTAAAGGCTGGGGGGCAGGCGGGAGAGGTAAAGGCTGGGGGGCAGGCGGGAGAGGTAAAGGCCGGGGGGCAGGCGGGAGAGGTAAAGGCCGGGGGACAGCGGAGGTAAAGGCCGGGGGACAGCGGAGGTAAAGGCCGGGGGACAGCGGAGGTAAAGGCCGGGGGACAGCGGAGGTAAAGGCCGGGGGACAGCGGAGGTAAAGGCCGGGGGACAGCGGAGGTAAAGGCCGGGGGACAGCGGAGGTAAAGGCCGGGGGACAGCGGAGGTAAAGGCCGGGGGACAGCGGAGGTAAAGGCCGGGGGACAGCGGAGGTAAAGGCCGGGGGACAGCGGAGGTAAAGGCCGGGGGACAGCGGAGGTAAAGGCCGGGGGACAGCGGAGGTAAAGGCCGGGGGACAGCGGAGGTAAAGGCCGGGGGACAGCGGAGGTAAAGGCCGGGGGACAGCGGAGGTAAAGGCCGGGGGACAGCGGAGGTAAAGGCCGGGGGACAGCGGAGGTAAAGGCCGGGGGACAGCGGAGGTTAAGGCTGGGGGACAGCGGAGGTAAAGGCTGGGGGACAGCGGAGGTAAAGGCTGGGGGACAGCGGAGGTAAAGGCTGGGGGACAGCGGAGGTAAAGGCTGGGGGGGACAGCGGAGGTAAAGGCTGGGGGGGACAGCGGAGGTAAAGGCTGGGGGGGACAGCGGAGGTAAAGGCTGGGGGACACCGGAGGTAGAGGCTGACCTCCCCCGGGAGGTCGGACACATCCTCAGACTCCTGCAGTGCTCACCTTGTTCACAACACAGCAACACATAAGTTCCAAAACATAACAAGGAGCAGAGTAAGGGACTTAGAATGGGGAGTCCAGTAGTAGGAACAGCTCACAAAACGCGATAGATTGGACATGGAGGGCAGTGAGGGACAGGGGGGCAGGCTGGGAGCGGTAAAGGCTGGGGGGCAGGCGGGAGAGGTAAAGGCTGGGGGGCAGGCGGGAGAGGTAAAGGCTGGGGGGCAGGCGGGAGAGGTAAAGGCTGGGGGGCAGGCGGGAGAGGTAAAGGCTGGGGGGCAGGCGGGAGAGGTAAAGGCTGGGGGACAGCGGAGGTAGAGGCTGGGGGACAGCGGAGGTAGAGGCTGGGGGACAGCGGAGGTAGAGGCTGGGGGACAGCGGAGGTAAAGGCTGGGGGACAGCGGAGGTAAAGGCTGGGGGACAGCGGAGGTAAAGGCTGGGGGACAGCGGAGGTAAAGGCTAGGGGACAGCGGAGGTAAAGGCTGGGGGACAGCGGGGACAGCGAAGGTAAAGGCTGGGGGACAGCGAAGGTAAAGGCTGGGGGACAGCGGAGGTAAAGGCTGGGGGACAGCGGAGGTAAAGGCTGGGGGACAGCGGAGGTAAAGGCTGGGGGACAGCGGAGGTAAAGGCTGGGGGACAGCGGAGGTAAAGGCTGGGGGACAGCGGAGGTAAAGGCTGGGGGACAGCGGAGGTAAAGGCTGGGGGACAGCGGAGGTAGAGGCTGGGGGACAGCGGAGGTAAAGGCTGGGGGACAGCGGAGGTAAAGGCTGGGGGACAGCGGAGGTAAAGGCTGGGGGACAGCGGAGGTAAAGGCTGGGGGACAGCGGAGGTAAAGGCTGGGGGACAGCGGAGGTAAAGGCTGGGGGACACCAGAGGTAGAGGCTGACCTCCCCCGGGAGGTCGGACACATCCTCAGACTCCTGCAGTGCTCACCTTGTTCCGGAGGACAGTAAGGCGTGCTGGGCTCTCAGCGGGAGGTGAAAGGTCAGACTGATTATGGTGGAATAGATGGACCACGGACAGTCCACGGACACCTTTGGAGAATAAAGAAGGGTCAGTGCCATTGAGGACTCCCGGGAGTTATGTGTAAGACGTTGTCACTCACCCGCTGCTCTGTAACGTTCCCCCGGGAGTCCTGCGCATCCTTTCCCCTACGCGCAACTTCGCCATTCAACAGACGTACCGCTTCTGGTAACAGACACACCACGTCCAGCTCAAACTCCATGAGATGATAAGGGGGGGCTGGAGGAAGAGCGATGCTGGTCACTTTATCCGATCGATGGATGTTCAGAGGACTTAATGACACATCACCTGGAAAGACAAAAGACAGACTGGAAGGTGAACAGGACTGTTCAGGATTATTACCCAATGCAATGGCAGACAGTGAGACATGGCCACCATGACCCGGAGAACCAAATCCGGAACAAGTGCTTCACTCCCATTGAACTATTAGAACCCAAAAGGAAGGTCAGCAGTGGTACAGGCCAGGCCCCCGGGGGGCCCCAACATGACTGACATCCTCACCATGACTGTTCTGGTAGATGGACGCCTTGGTGTCCGGTGCCGGAATAATGGGCATCATATCGGCATTACTAAGCTGCAGGGTGTCCCCCTCCTTCACCCGATAATGTCCAGTTGTCACTGTAAACTTTAACTTTTGAGGAACCCCGGCCAGGAGGAAATCTACAGGGAGGAAAAGAGCAGTCAGTGACAGGAGAAAAATCCAGACACGTATCTGTACGAGCACACGGGTCACATATGAACTGGGTGGGGGAGGGGACTATAGATTACTAGTTGAATCAAAAAGGGCTGGCAACTCGGATGCTCTTGAATAAAAGTCCTTTATTGGTTACATGGGTACAGGCTATACACTGACGCGTTTCAGCTAAGAAGCCTTCATCAAATTGCTTTGATGAAGGCTTCTTAGCTGAAACGCGTCAGCGTATAGCCTGTACTTTTATTTTAGAGCATCCGAGTTGCCAGCCCCTTTTTGATTTAAGTATTGTATTTGGGGCTTGAACGTCCTGGCTAGAGCACCGGATCACAGCTCGTGGACTTTCATATTGGCAGTGGAGCTGGGGTAACATTTTGTTTCTCTATAGATTAGTAGGAGGGGATTCAGGAAGTAACAGAGGGATCACCTCTGTCCAATATGTTATGATGAGGCAGACGCCTTCTTTGTGGCAGAAGGGTGGGGGGGTAAAATTTTCGGGACCCTGATAGAGGGGGGTGAGGGTTTAGTGTGTCAGGGGGGCGGTGATGATTCATTCTGCACCAACATTAATCATGGAAGATGGCGCTGCACTGGTGTACAAGGCTCACTTACCGCTCAGTGGCTCCACCTTCAGTTGGGGCTCCTGTGAGTAGACGTCATATTGCACTATGGGGTAGATGTGCGGCAGGAGCAGCTGCACATTCCCAAACGCCGCCGCAAGCTGTCGTAATGTGTAGGTGCCGGCCTCCTGCGCCTGGAGACAGACAAGATTGCAGATTACAGTCAGCTCCCTCCCCCGTCCTGTACCAGAGGAGCTTACACTCCAATGTCCCCTCCCCCACAGTCACACACTATTATTATTATACATTCATATAGCTCTGACATATACTGCAGTGCTGTACAGAGATCACTGAGCCAGCCACATCAGTCTCTGTAAGACCTGCCGATCCTCTTCCTATCACACTGATTGGCCAGCCATGTCATGTGATCAGCACACAGTAGTCTACATTACCTGGGCTTGAAAGGTCAGGTGATTGACCCCGGGCTGCAGGGTGACCTGGCTACACTTGACGGTGTGTGCCCCATCGTCCAGGTTTAGGGTGGAGTGTCTGTCCATGGGGGAGGATGTGCTGGAGTCCTGCGCCCGCAGCAACATGTGCACATTTTTGCAGATGACCCCCGTGCTCACCAGCCCCCCCTCTGACGGGCTTTTTTCATGCATTTCTGCCAGTTCTAGTGCCGGCGGAGGGCCCGGAATTCCCAGCGCGCCTTCCGTCTGAAAGTGGACAGCGCCACCCGCAGGCTTGTGGCGGGTCAGCCATTCGGCCGTTTTTCGGTAACTGTTCTTATCCAAACTATAATGAAGGTGTCCTGAGAGGTGATCCAGGTGGAAAGGTTCAGGCATCAGGCTGAGAAGGGTTAACTCCATACAAAGAGACCCGCCCACGTGAATCACCGCGTTGGGGGGATCAAACCGCAGCGACGTCAGCCGAGCAAACGAGCCAAACGGGAGGCCGAAGTGACCTGGGAGAGGAGAGAAGAGCGTTAACATGGTGGACCAAGCACACAGCGACCAATGAAATGCATGGAGGTTGTGTGTACAACCTATTCTAGGCAGAGCCAACACACATTTCTTGTCAAATATGAAGGATGCCAAACTTTAACAAGCCAACATTTGCTCTAGCCTCTTTCTTGTATCTGCTTTGCCTGCTGTATAAAGAGCTCAATAGCTCAAGCTGCAAATTAAATGCAGAAATGAATGAGACAGATGAGCGACTCCACAACCCCTCGCCCCCCAAGCAGCGACTCCACAACCCCTCGCCCCCCCAAGCAGCGACTCCACAACCCCTCGCCCCCCCAAGCAGCGACTCCACAACCCCTCGCCCCCCCAAGCAGCGACTCCACAACCCCTCGCCCCCCCAAGCAGCGACTCCACAACCCCTCGCCCCCCCAAGCAGCGACTCCACAACCCCTCGCCCCCCCAAGCAGCGACTCCACAACCCCCTCGCCCCCCAAGCAGCGACTCCACAACCCCTCACCCCCCCAAGCAGCGACTCCACAACCCCTCGCCCCCCAAGCCGCGACTCCTCAAACCCTCGCCCCCCAAGCCGCGACTCCTCAAACCCTCGCCCCCCAAGCCGCGACTCCTCAAACAACCGCCCCCCAAGCGGCGACTCCTCAAACCCTCGCCCCCCAAGCCGCGACTCCTCAAACCCTCGCCCCCCAAGCCGCGACTCCTCAAACCCTCTCCCCCAACCTTCGCTCCTCAAACCCTCTCCCCCAAACCTTCGCTCCCCAAGCCGCGACTCCTCAAACCCTCGGCCCCCCAAGCGGCGACTCCTCAAACCCTCGGCCCCCAAGCCGCGACTCCTCAAACCCTCGGCCCCAAACCTTCACCCCCCCCCAAGCCGCGACTCCTCAAACCCTCGCCCCCCCAAGCCGCGACTCCTCAAACCCTCGCCCCCAAGCCGCGACTCCTCAAACCCTCGCCCCCCAAGCCGCGACTCCTCAAACCCTCGCCCCCCAAGCCGCGACTCCTCAAACCCTCGCCCCCCAAGCCGCGACTCCTCAAACCCTCGCCCCCCAAGCCGCGACTCCTCAAACCCTCGCACCCCAAGCCGCGACTCCTCAAACAATCGCCCCCCAAGCCGCGACTCCTCAAACCCTCGCCCCCCAAGCCGCGACTCCTCAAACCCTCGCCCCCCAAGCCGCGACTCCTCAAACCCTCTCCCCAAACCTTCGCTCCTCAAACCCTCTCCCCCAAACCTTCGCTCCCCAAGCCGCGACTCCTCAAACCCTCGGCCCCCAAGCCGCGACTCCTCAAACCCTCGGCCCCCAAGCCGCGACTCCTCAAACCCTCGGCCCCAAACCTTCACCCCCCCCCCCCCCCAAGCCGCGACTCCTCAAACCCTCGCCCCCCAAGCCGCGACTCCTCAAACCCTCGCCTCCAAGCCGCGACTCCTCAAACCCTCGCCCCCCAAGCCGCGACTCCTCAAACCCTCGCCCCCCAAGCCGCGACTCCTCAAACCCTCGCCCCCCAAGCCGCGACTCCTCAAACCCTCGCCCCCCAAGCCGCGACTCCTCAAACCCTCGCCCCCCAAGCCGCGACTCCTCAAACCCTCGCCCCCCAAGCCGCGACTCCTCAAACCCTCGCCCCCCAAGCCGCGACTCCTCAAACCCTCGCCCCCCAAGCCGCGACTCCTCAAACCCTCGCCCCCCAAGCCGCGACTCCTCAAACCCTCGCCCCCCAAGCCGCGACTCCTCAAACCCTCGCCCCCCAAGCCGCGACTCCTCAAACCCTCGCCCCCCAAGCCGCGACTCCTCAAACCCTCGCCCCCCAAGCCGCGACTCCTCAAACCCTCGCCCCCAAGCCGCGACTCCACAACCCCTCGCCCCCCCAAGCAGCGACTCCACAACCCCTCGCCCCCCCCAAGCAGCGACTCCACAACCCCTCGCCCCCCCCAAGCCGCGACTCCTCAAACCCTCGCCCCCCCAAGCCGCGACTCCTCAAACCCTCGCCCCCCAAGCCGCGACTCCTCAAACCCTCGCCCCCCAAGCCGCGACTCCTCAAACCCTCGCCCCCCAAGCCGCGACTCCTCAAACCCTCGCCCCCCAAGCCGCGACTCCTCAAACCCTCGCCCCCCAAGCCGCGACTCCTCAAACCCTCGCCCCCCAAGCCGCGACTCCTCAAACCCTCGCCCCCCAAGCCGCGACTCCTCAAACCCTCCGCCCCCCAAGCCGCGACTCCTCAAACCCTCGCCCCCCAAGCCGCGACTCCTCAAACCCTCGCCCCCCAAGCCGCGACTCCTCAAACCCTCGCCCCCCAAGCCGCGACTCCTCAAACCCTCGCCCCCCAAGCCGCGACTCCACAACCCCTCGCCCCCCCAAGCAGCGACTCCACAACCCCTCGCCCCCCCCAAGCAGCGACTCCACAACCCCTCGCCCCCCCCAAGCCGCGACTCCTCAAACCCTCGCCCCCCCAAGCCGCGACTCCTCAAACCCTCGCCCCCCAAGCCGCGACTCCTCAAACAATCGCCCCCCAAGCGGCGACTCCTCAAACCCTCGCCCCCCAAGCCGCGACTCCTCAAACCCTCGCCCCCAAGCCGCGACTCCTCAAACCCTCTCCCCCAAACCTTCGCTCCTCAAACCCTCTCCCCCAAACCTTCGCTCCCCAAGCCGCGACTCCTCAAACCCTCGGCCCCCAAGCCGCGACTCCTCAAACCCTCGGCCCCCAAGCCGCGACTCCTCAAACCCTCGGCCCCAAACCTTCACCCCCCCCAAGCCACGACTCCTCAAACCCTCGCCCCCCAAGCCGCGACTCCTCAAACCCTCGCCCCCACGCCGCGACTCCTCAAACCCTCGCCCCCCACGCCGCGACTCCTCAAACCCTCGCCCCCCACGCCGCGACTCCTCAAACCCTCGCCCCCCACGCCGCGACTCCTCAAACCCTCGCCCCCCAAGCCGCGACTCCTCAAACCCTCGCCCCCCAAGCCGCGACTCCTCAAACCCTCGCCCCCCAAGCCGCGACTCCTCAAACCTTCGCCCCCCAAGCCGCGACTCCTCAAACCCTCGCCCCCCAAGCCGCGACTCCTCAAACCCTCGCCCCCCAAGCCGCGACTCCTCAAACCCTCGCCCCCCAAGCCGCGACTCCTCAAACCCTCGCCCCCAAGCCGCGACTCCTCAAGCCCTCGCCCCCAAGCCGCGACTCCTCAAACCCTCGCCCCCAAGCCGCGACTCCTCAAACCCCCGCCCCCAAGCCGCGACTCAACCCTTGCCCCCAAGCAGCGACTCCTCAACCCCTTGCCCCAAGCAGCGACTCCTCAACCCCTTGCCCCCAAGCAGCGACTCCTCAAACCCTCGTTCCCCAAGCAGCGACCCCTCCCCCCTCCATACCATAAAAAGCAGTGACTCCTCCCCCTCTCAAGCAGCAACTCCTCCTAGCCCCAAGCAGCAATTTCTCTCCCTCCATTACGAGAAACAATTCTTGCCACTCCCCCTAAGCAGTGACTCCTCCTGCTCTGGACACATTGATCTGTAGGGTTTCTCTTTTTATTGGAGGTCCACATCTGATGTCCCCTACCTGCGACACAGGTTCTGGAACATCTTCTCTACTCCTCGCTGCCAGCTGAGGAAATCTGCCTGCCAATTGCCTACTCTTTGAAAGTACATGGCTGACAAGGCCAGAACACAAAGTTTTCTTCAGGACGGAATCAGATCAACCCTCTTACCACGGCAAGACTTCTGGTTCTTCCCTGACGATTTATGTAAGACACTACTGTGGTGTTTTCGGAATCCCTGATCTGATGACCCTGCAAGTGAGATGGTCTAACGTTGCAGTGCAAATTTTCACAAACTTCCTGCATGTTATTTAAAGACAGGAAGGAATGACTTCCCCCCCGTCTCCAGAGTCAGATTTCTGAGCCACCGAGCCAAGGACTACCTGGTCCTCAGCAACAAAGAAATTGGTGTGTCCAGACTGGATCGATTTGCTCCACGAGAGCAGAATGTTGTGTTGCAGAAGTCTAGGAGGCCACCATAAGACCTGGAGCGCTCATGTAAAAATGGGGAGTTGGATGACGCCAGGACTTACGAGTCTGAATCTGGGACTGGAGATTGTGAAGTGGAAGGCACACTTAGGCCTGAGCTGTGTCCAGGATTAGACCAAGAGGGCTTGATGGATATTTACTAATCTGTACAGTGATACAGGAAGGATTCAGGTGAGAAACTAATGAGGGGCAAGGAAACTCCAGTTTGCAAAGGTTAACAAACCTCCATTGACTGCAAAACACTTCCCCCTATGTTATGGGGAAGGGGAGGTGTATATAGTCCTAACAACGCTGCTCCTCCTAGATACAGTATGGTTGTCACCCTTGGACAGGAAGTGTGATCCTGGTACAATCCCCAGGTGAAAAACACAAAAGAATTAAATCACCAGGCACCTCCCCACCTCTGGGGCTCCTCCATCTCTAGGATCCCTCCACCTAGAGGGACCCCCTAGCTCCGTGGTCCCCTAACCTCCAGGCCGCTCCATCTCCAGGATCCCCCAAACAGCAGGGTTCCCCCACCGTCAGGGAACCCCATCACCTATAAGGCCCATACAGCTCAAAAATCCCTCCTACCTCCAGGGCCCCACTGCCAGGGCCACCCCCAGGATCCCTCCAGTTCTAAGACTCCCTACCTGCAGTGCTGGGGCTCTTCTCAGAAGACGTCAGGATTTCATGACAGTAGGCGACACGCTCGTCCTGAGACAGGTTGGTGTCAGCGGCCAGGAGGCTGCAGGTCTGAAGGTATCTGTAGGAGCGTTAAGGATGATGTGACTTCTTCAATGGACTGAGGAACAGGAGATGGGACAGGTGAGCATTAATGATCTGAGGAACAGGAGATGGGACAGGTGAGTATTAAGGATCTGAGGAACGGGTGGTGGGACAGGTGAGTATTAATGATCTGAGGAACGGGTGGTGGGACAGGTGAGTATTAATGATCTGAGGAACGGGTGGTGGACAGGTGAGTATTAATGATCTGAGGAACGGGTGGTGGGACAGGCGAGTATTAATGATCTGAGGAACGGGTGGTGGGACAGGTGAGTATTAATGATCTGAGGAACGGGTGGTGGGACAGGCGAGTATTAAGGATCTGAGGAACGGGTGGTGGGACAGGTGAGTATTAATGATCTGAGGAACGGGTGGTGGACAGGTGAGTATTAAGGATCTGAGGAACGGGTGGTGGGACAGGTGAGTATTAATGATCTGAGGAACGGGTGGTGGGACAGGTGAGTATTAATGATCTGAGGAACGGGTGGTGGGACAGGCGAGTATTAATGATCTGAGGAACGGGTGGTGGGACAGGTGAGTATTAATGATCTGAGGAACGGGTGGTGGGACAGGCGAGTATTAAGGATCTGAGGAACGGGTGGTGGGACAGGTGAGTATTAATGATCTGAGGAACGGGTGGTGGACAGGTGAGTATTAAGGATCTGAGGAACGGGTGGTGGGACAGGTGAGTATTAATGATCTGAGGAACGGGTGGTGGGACAGGTGAGTATTAATGATCTGAGGAACGGGTGGTGGGACAGGTGAGCATTAATGATCTGAGGAATGGGAGGTGGGACAGGTGAGCATTAATGATCTGAGGAACGGGTGGTAGGACAGTAGGGTGTTAATGAGCCGAGGAACGGGAGATGGGACAGTGGAGTATTAATGATCTGAGGAATGTGATGTGGGACAGGCGAGTATTAATGATCTGAGGAATGGGAGGTGGGACAGGCGAGTATTAATGATCTGAGGAACGGGTGGTGGACAGGCGAGTATTAATGATCTGAGGAATGTGATGTGGGACAGGCGAGTATTAATGATCTGAGGAATGGGAGGTGGGACAGGCGAGTATTAATGATCTGAGGAACGGGTGGTGGACAGGCGAGTATTAATGATCTGAGGAATGTGATGTGGGACAGGCGAGTATTAATGATCTGAGGAACGGGTGGTGGACAGGCGAGTATTAATGATCTGAGGAACGGGTGGTGGACAGGCGAGTATTAATGATCTGAGGAACGGGTGGTGGACAGGCGAGTATTAATGATCTGAGGAACGGGTGGTGAACAGGCGAGTATTAATGATCTGAGGAACGGGTGGTGGGACAGATGAGTATTAATGATCTGAGGAACGGGTGGTGGGACAGGCGAGTATTAATGATCTGAGGAACGGGTGGTGGGACAGGCGAGTATTAATGATCTGAGGAACGGGTGGTGGGACAGGCGAGTATTAATGATCTGAGGAACGGGTGGTGGGACAGGCGAGTATTAATGATCTGAGGAACGGGTGGTGGGACAGATGAGTATTAATGATCTGAGGAACGGGTGGTGAACAGGCGAGTATTAATGATCTGAGGAACGGGTGGTGGGACAGGCGAGTATTAATGATCTGAGGAACGGGTGGTGGGACAGGTGAGTATTAATGATCTGAGGAACGGGTGGTGGGACAGGTGAGTATTAATGATCTGAGGAACGGGTGGTAAGACAGTGGAGTATTAATGATCTGAGGAAAGGGTGGTGGACAGGTGAGTATTAATGATCTGAGGAACGGGTGGTGGACAGGTGAGTATTAATGATCTGAGGAACGGGTGGTGGGACAGGCGAGTATTAATGATCTGAGGAACGGGTGCTGGGACAGGTGAGTATTAATGATCTGAGGAACGGGTGGTGGGACAGGCGAGTATTAAGGATCTGAGGAACGGGTGGTGGGACAGGTGAGTATTAATGATCTGAGGAACGGGTGGTGGACAGGTGAGTATTAAGGATCTGAGGAACGGGTGGTGGGACAGGTGAGTATTAATGATCTGAGGAACGGGTGGTGGGACAGGTGAGTATTAATGATCTGAGGAACGGGTGGTGGGACAGGCGAGTAATAATGATCTGAGGAACGGGTGGTGGGACAGGTGAGTATTAATGATCTGAGGAACGGGTGGTGGGACAGGTGAGTATTAATGATCTGAGGAACGGGTGGTAGGACAGGTGAGTATTAATGATCTGAGGAACGGGTGGTGGGACAGGTGAGCATTAATGATCTGAGGAATGGGAGGTGGGACAGTAGGGTGTTAATGAGCCGAGGAACGGGAGATGGGACAGTGGAGTATTAATGATCTGAGGAACGAGAGGTGGGACAGGCGAGTATTAATGATCTGAGGAATGTGATGTGGGACAGGCGAGTATTAATGATCTGAGGAATGGGAGGTGGGACAGGCGAGTATTAATGATCTGAGGAACGGGTGGTGGACAGGCGAGTATTAATGATCTGAGGAATGTGATGTGGGACAGGCGAGTATTAATGATCTGAGGAACGGGTGGTGGACAGGCGAGTATTAATGATCTGAGGAACGGGTGGTGGACAGGCGAGTATTAATGATCTGAGGAACGGGTGGTGGACAGGCGAGTATTAATGATCTGAGGAACGGGTGGTGAACAGGCGAGTATTAATGATCTGAGGAACGGGTGGTGGGACAGATGAGTATTAATGATCTGAGGAACGGGTGGTGGGACAGGCGAGTATTAATGATCTGAGGAACGGGTGGTGGGACAGGCGAGTATTAATGATCTGAGGAACGGGTGGTGGGACAGGCGAGTATTAATGATCTGAGGAACGGGTGGTGGGACAGATGAGTATTAATGATCTGAGGAACGGGTGGTGAACAGGCGAGTATTAATGATCTGAGGAACGGGTGGTGGGACAGATGAGTATTAATGATCTGAGGAACGGGTGGTGGACAGGCGAGTATTAATGATCTGAGGAACGGGTGGTAGGACAGGCGAGTATTAATGATCTGAGGAACGGGTGGTGGGACAGGTGAGTATTAATGATCTGAGGAACGGGTGGTGGGACAGGCGAGTATTAATGATCTGAGGAACGGGTGGTGGGACAGGCGAGTATTAATGATCTGAGGAACGGGTGGTGGGACAGGCGAGTATTAATGATCTGAGGAACGGGAGATGGGACAGTGGAGTATTAATGATCTGAGGAACGGGTGGTGGACAGGTGAGTATTAATGATCTGAGGGACGGGTGGTGGGACAGGCGAGTATTAATTATCTGAGGAACGGGAGATGGGACAGTGGAGTATTAATGATCTGAGGAACGGGTGGTAGGACAGGCGAGTATTAATGATCTGAGGAACGGGTGGTGGGACAGGCGAGTATTAATGATCTGAGGAACGGGTGGTAGGACAGGCGAGTATTAATGATCTGAGGAACGGGTGGTAGGACAGTGGAGTATTAATGATCTGAGGAACGGGTGGTGGGACAGGCGAGTATTAATGATCTGAGGAACGGGTGGTGGGACAGGTGAGTATTAATGATCTGAGGAACGGGTGGTGGACAGGCGAGTATTAATGATCTGAGGAACGGGTGGTGGACAGGCGAGTATTAATGATCTGAGGAACGGGTGGTGGACAGGCGAGTATTAATGATCTGAGGAACGGGTGGTGGGACAGGTGAGTATTAATGATCTGAGGAACGGGTGGTGAACAGGCGAGTATTAATGATCTGAGGAACGGGTGGTGGGACAGGCGAGTATTAATGATCTGAGGAACGGGTGGTGGGACAGGCGAGTATTAATGATCTGAGGAACGGGTGGTGGGACAGTGGAGTATTAATGATCTGAGGAACGGGTGGTAGGACAGGCGAGTATTAATGATCTGAGGAACGGGTGGTGGGACAGGCGAGTATTAATGATCTGAGGAACGGGTGGTAGGACAGATGAGTATTAATGATCTGAGGAACGGGTGGTGGGACAGGCGAGTATTAATGATCTGAGGAACGGGTGGTAGGACAGATGAGTATTAATGATCTGAGGAACGGGTGGTGGACAGGCGAGTATTAATGATCTGAGGAACGGGTGGTGGACAGGCGAGTATTAATGATCTGAGGAACGGGTGGTGGACAGGCGAGTATTATTGATCTGAGGAACGGGTGGTGGACAGGCGAGTATTAATGATCTGAGGAACGGGTGGTGGGACAGGCGAGTATTAATGATCTGAGGAATGTGATGTGGGACAGGCGAGTATTAATGATCTGAGGAACGGGTGGTGGGACAGGCGAGTATTAAGGATCTGAGGAACGGGTGGTGGGACAGGCGAGTATTAATGATCTGAGGAACGGGTGGTGGACAGGCGAGTATTAATGATCTGAGGAATGTGATGTGGGACAGGCGAGTATTAATGATCTGAGGAACGGGTGGTGGGACAGGCGAGTATTAATGATCTGAGGAACGGGTGGTGGACAGGCGAGTATTAATGATCTGAGGAACGGGAGATGGGACAGTGGAGTATTAAGGATCTGAGGAACGGGTGGTGGGACAGGCGAGTATTAATGATCTGAGGAACGGGTGGTGGACAGGCGAGTATTAATGATCTGAGGAACGGGTGGTGGGACAGGCGAGTATTAATGATCTGAGGAACGGGTGGCGGGACAGGTGAGTATTAATAATCTGAGGAACGGGTGGTGGGACAGGCGAGTATTAATGATCTGAGGAACGGGTGGTAGGACAGTGGAGTATTAATGATCTGAGGAACGGGTGGTGGGACAGGCGAGTATTAATGATCTGAGGAACGGGTGGTGGGACAGGTGAGTATTAATGATCTGAGCAACGGGTGGTGGACAGGCGAGTATTAATGATCTGAGGAACGGGTGGTGGACAGGCGAGTATTAATGATCTGAGGAACAGGTGGTGGACAGGTGAGTATTAATGATCTGAGGAACGGGTGGTGAACAGGCGAGTATTAATGATCTGAGGAACTGGTGGTGGGACAGGCGAGTATTAATGATCTGAGGAACGGGTGGTGGGACAGGCGAGTATTAATGATCTGAGGAACGGGTGGTGGGACAGGCGAGTATTAATGATCTGAGGAACGGGTGGTGGGACAGGTGAGTATTAATGATCTGAGGAACGGGTGATGGGACAGGCGAGTATTAATGATCTGAGGAACGGGTGGTAGGACAGTGGAGTATTAATGATCTGAGGAACGGGTGGTGGGACAGGCGAGTATTAATGATCTGAGGAACGGGTGGTGGGACAGGCGAGTATTAATGATCTGAGGAACGGGTGGTGGGACAGGTGAGTATTAATGATCTGAGGAACGGGTGATGGGACAGGCGAGTATTAATGATCTGAGGAACGGGTGGTAGGACAGTGGAGTATTAATGATCTGAGGAACGGGTGGTGGGACAGGCGAGTATTAATGATCTGAGGAACGGGTGGTGGACAGGCGAGTATTAATGATCTGAGGAACGGGTGGTGGACAGGCGAGTATTAATGATCTGAGGAATGGGAGATGGGACAGTGGAGTATTAAGGATCTGAGGAACGGGCGGTGGGACAGGCGAGTATTAATGATCTGAGGAATGTGATGTAGGACAGGCGAGTATTAATGATCTGAGGAACGGGTGGTGGACAGGCGAGTATTAATGATCTGAGGAACGGGAGGTGGGACAGTGGAGTATTAATGATCTGAGGAATGTGATGTGGGACAGGCGAGTATTAATGATCTGAGGAACGGGTGGTGGACAGGCGAGTATTAATGATCTGAGGAACGGGTGGTGGGAAAGGCGAGTATTAATGATCTGAGGAATGTGATGTGGGACAGGCGAGTATTAATGATCTGAGGAACGGGAGATGGGACAGTGGAGTATTAAGGATCTGAGGAACGGGTGGTGGACAGGCGAGTATTAATGATATGAGGAACGGGTGGTGGGACAGGTGAGTATTAATGATCTGAGGAACGGGAGGTGGGACAGATGAGTATTAATGATCTGAGGAACGGGTGGTGGGACAGGCGAGTATTAATGATCTGAGGAACGGGTGGTGGAAAGGCGAGTATTAATGATCTGAGGAACGGGTGGTAGGACAGGCGAGTATTAATGATCTGAGGAACGGGTGGTGGACAGGCGAGTATTAATGATCTGAGGAACGGGTGGTAGGACAGGCGAGTATTAATGATCTGAGGAACGGGTGGTGGGACAGGTGAGTATTAATGATCTGAGGAACGGGTGGTGGGACAGGCGAGTATTAATGATCTGAGGAACGGGTGGTGGGACAGGTGAGTATTAATGATCTGAGGAACGGGAGGTGGGACAGGCGAGTATTAAGGATCTGAGGAACGGGTGGTGGGACAGGCGAGTATTAAGGATCTGAGGAACGGGTGGTGGGACAGGCGAGTATTAATGATCTGAGGAACGGGTGGTAGGACAGTGGAGTATTAATGATCTGAGGAACGGGAGATGGGACAGTGGAGTATTAATGATCTGAGGAACGGGTGGTGGACAGGTGAGTATTAATGATCTGAGGAACGGGTGGTGGGACAGGCGAGTATTAATGATCTGAGGAACGGGTGGTAGGACAGTGGAGTATTAATGATCTGAGGAACGGGTGGTGGGACAGGCGAGTATTAATGATCTGAGGAAAGGGTGGTGGGACAGGTGAGTATTAATGATCTGAGGAACGGGTGGTGGACAGGCGAGTATTAATGATCTGAGGAACGGGTGGTGGACAGGCGAGTATTAATGATCTGAGGAACGGGTGGTGGGACAGGTGAGTATTAATGATCTGAGGAACGGGTGGTGAACAGGCGAGTATTAATGATCTGAGGAACGGGTGGTGGGACAGGCGAGTATTAATGATCTGAGGAACGGGTGGTAGGACAGTGGAGTATTAATGATCTGAGGAACGGGTGGTGGGACAGTGGAGTATTAATGATCTGAGGAACGGGTGGTGGGACAGGCGAGTATTAATGATCTGAGGAACGGGTGGTGGGACAGGCGAGTATTAATGATCTGAGGAACGGGAGATGGGACAGTGGAGTATTAATGATCTGAGGAACGGGTGGTGGGACAGGCGAGTATTAATGATCTGAGGAACGGGTGGTGGGACAGGCGAGTATTAATGATCTGAGGAACGGGTGGTGGGACAGGCGAGTATTAATGATCTGAGGAATGTGATGTAGGACAGGCGAGTATTAATGATCTGAGGAACGGGAGATGGGACAGTGGAGTATTAAGGATCTGAGGAACGGGTGGTGGGACAGGCGAGTATTAATGATCTGAGGAACGGGTGGTGGGACAGGCGAGTATTAATGATCTGAGGAACGGGAGATGGGACAGTGGAGTATTAATGATCTGAGGAATGTGATGTGGGACAGGTGAGTATTAATGATCTGAGGAACGGGTGGTGGGACAGGCGAGTATTAATGATCTGAGGAACGGGTGGTAGGACAGTGGAGTATTAATGATCTGAGGAACGGGTGGTGGGACAGGTGAGTATTAATGATCTGAGGAACGGGTGGTGGGACAGGCGAGTATTAATGATCTGAGGAACGGGTGGTGGGACAGGCGAGTATTAATGATCTGAGGAACGGGTGGTGGGACAGGCGAGTATTAATGATCTGAGGAACGGGAGATGGGACAGTGGAGTATTAATGATCTGAGGAACGGGTGGTGGACAGGTGAGTATTAATGATCTGAGGGACGGGTGGTGGGACAGGCGAGTATTAATTATCTGAGGAACGGGAGATGGGACAGTGGAGTATTAATGATCTGAGGAACGGGTGGTAGGACAGGCGAGTATTAATGATCTGAGGAACGGGTGGTGGGACAGGCGAGTATTAATGATCTGAGGAACGGGTGGTAGGACAGGCGAGTATTAATGATCTGAGGAACGGGTGGTAGGACAGTGGAGTATTAATGATCTGAGGAACGGGTGGTGGGACAGGCGAGTATTAATGATCTGAGGAACGGGTGGTGGGACAGGTGAGTATTAATGATCTGAGGAACGGGTGGTGGACAGGCGAGTATTAATGATCTGAGGAACGGGTGGTGGACAGGCGAGTATTAATGATCTGAGGAACGGGTGGTGGACAGGCGAGTATTAATGATCTGAGGAACGGGTGGTGGGACAGGTGAGTATTAATGATCTGAGGAACGGGTGGTGAACAGGCGAGTATTAATGATCTGAGGAACGGGTGGTGGGACAGGCGAGTATTAATGATCTGAGGAACGGGTGGTGGGACAGGCGAGTATTAATGATCTGAGGAACGGGTGGTGGGACAGTGGAGTATTAATGATCTGAGGAACGGGTGGTAGGACAGGCGAGTATTAATGATCTGAGGAACGGGTGGTGGGACAGGCGAGTATTAATGATCTGAGGAACGGGTGGTAGGACAGATGAGTATTAATGATCTGAGGAACGGGTGGTGGGACAGTGGAGTATTAATGATCTGAGGAACGGGTGGTGGGACAGGCGAGTATTAATGATCTGAGGAACGGGTGGTAGGACAGATGAGTATTAATGATCTGAGGAACGGGTGGTGGACAGGCGAGTATTAATGATCTGAGGAACGGGTGGTGGACAGGCGAGTATTAATGATCTGAGGAACGGGTGGTGGACAGGCGAGTATTATTGATCTGAGGAACGGGTGGTGGACAGGCGAGTATTAATGATCTGAGGAACGGGTGGTGGGACAGGCGAGTATTAATGATCTGAGGAATGTGATGTGGGACAGGCGAGTATTAATGATCTGAGGAACGGGTGGTGGGACAGGCGAGTATTAAGGATCTGAGGAACGGGTGGTGGGACAGGCGAGTATTAATGATCTGAGGAACGGGTGGTGGACAGGCGAGTATTAATGATCTGAGGAATGTGATGTGGGACAGGCGAGTATTAATGATCTGAGGAACGGGTGGTGGGACAGGCGAGTATTAATGATCTGAGGAACGGGTGGTGGACAGGCGAGTATTAATGATCTGAGGAACGGGAGATGGGACAGTGGAGTATTAAGGATCTGAGGAACGGGTGGTGGGACAGGCGAGTATTAATGATCTGAGGAACGGGTGGTGGACAGGCGAGTATTAATGATCTGAGGAACGGGTGGTGGGACAGGCGAGTATTAATGATCTGAGGAACGGGTGGCGGGACAGGTGAGTATTAATGATCTGAGGAACGGGTGGTGGGACAGGCGAGTATTAATGATCTGAGGAACGGGTGGTAGGACAGTGGAGTATTAATGATCTGAGGAACGGGTGGTGGGACAGGCGAGTATTAATGATCTGAGGAACGGGTGGTGGGACAGGTGAGTATTAATGATCTGAGCAACGGGTGGTGGACAGGCGAGTATTAATGATCTGAGGAACGGGTGGTGGACAGGCGAGTATTAATGATCTGAGGAACAGGTGGTGGACAGGTGAGTATTAATGATCTGAGGAACGGGTGGTGAACAGGCGAGTATTAATGATCTGAGGAACTGGTGGTGGGACAGGCGAGTATTAATGATCTGAGGAACGGGTGGTGGGACAGGCGAGTATTAATGATCTGAGGAACGGGTGGTGGGACAGGCGAGTATTAATGATCTGAGGAACGGGTGGTGGGACAGGTGAGTATTAATGATCTGAGGAACGGGTGATGGGACAGGCGAGTATTAATGATCTGAGGAACGGGTGGTAGGACAGTGGAGTATTAATGATCTGAGGAACGGGTGGTGGGACAGGCGAGTATTAATGATCTGAGGAACGGGTGGTGGGACAGGCGAGTATTAATGATCTGAGGAATGTGATGTAGGACAGGCGAGTATTAATGATCTGAGGAACGGGTGGTGGACAGGCGAGTATTAATGATCTGAGGAATGGGAGATGGGACAGTGGAGTATTAAGGATCTGAGGAACGGGCGGTGGGACAGGCGAGTATTAATGATCTGAGGAATGTGATGTAGGACAGGCGAGTATTAATGATCTGAGGAACGGGTGGTGGACAGGCGAGTATTAATGATCTGAGGAACGGGAGGTGGGACAGTGGAGTATTAATGATCTGAGGAATGTGATGTGGGACAGGCGAGTATTAATGATCTGAGGAACGGGTGGTGGACAGGCGAGTATTAATGATCTGAGGAACGGGTGGTGGGAAAGGCGAGTATTAATGATCTGAGGAATGTGATGTGGGACAGGCGAGTATTAATGATCTGAGGAACGGGAGATGGGACAGTGGAGTATTAAGGATCTGAGGAACGGGTGGTGGACAGGCGAGTATTAATGATATGAGGAACGGGTGGTGGGACAGGTGAGTATTAATGATCTGAGGAACGGGAGGTGGGACAGATGAGTATTAATGATCTGAGGAACGGGTGGTGGGACAGGCGAGTATTAATGATCTGAGGAACGGGTGGTGGAAAGGCGAGTATTAATGATCTGAGGAACGGGTGGTAGGACAGGCGAGTATTAATGATCTGAGGAACGGGTGGTGGACAGGCGAGTATTAATGATCTGAGGAACGGGTGGTAGGACAGGCGAGTATTAATGATCTGAGGAACGGGTGGTGGGACAGGTGAGTATTAATGATCTGAGGAACGGGTGGTGGGACAGGCGAGTATTAATGATCTGAGGAACGGGTGGTGGGACAGGTGAGTATTAATGATCTGAGGAACGGGAGGTGGGACAGGCGAGTATTAAGGATCTGAGGAACGGGTGGTGGGACAGGCGAGTATTAAGGATCTGAGGAACGGGTGGTGGGACAGGCGAGTATTAATGATCTGAGGAACGGGTGGTAGGACAGTGGAGTATTAATGATCTGAGGAACGGGAGATGGGACAGTGGAGTATTAATGATCTGAGGAACGGGTGGTGGACAGGTGAGTATTAATGATCTGAGGAACGGGTGGTGGGACAGGCGAGTATTAATGATCTGAGGAACGGGTGGTAGGACAGTGGAGTATTAATGATCTGAGGAACGGGTGGTGGGACAGGCGAGTATTAATGATCTGAGGAAAGGGTGGTGGGACAGGTGAGTATTAATGATCTGAGGAACGGGTGGTGGACAGGCGAGTATTAATGATCTGAGGAACGGGTGGTGGACAGGCGAGTATTAATGATCTGAGGAACGGGTGGTGGGACAGGTGAGTATTAATGATCTGAGGAACGGGTGGTGAACAGGCGAGTATTAATGATCTGAGGAACGGGTGGTGGGACAGGCGAGTATTAATGATCTGAGGAACGGGTGGTAGGACAGTGGAGTATTAATGATCTGAGGAACGGGTGGTGGGACAGTGGAGTATTAATGATCTGAGGAACGGGTGGTGGGACAGGCGAGTATTAATGATCTGAGGAACGGGTGGTGGGACAGGCGAGTATTAATGATCTGAGGAACGGGAGATGGGACAGTGGAGTATTAATGATCTGAGGAACGGGTGGTGGGACAGGCGAGTATTAATGATCTGAGGAACGGGTGGTGGGACAGGCGAGTATTAATGATCTGAGGAACGGGTGGTGGGACAGGCGAGTATTAATGATCTGAGGAATGTGATGTAGGACAGGCGAGTATTAATGATCTGAGGAACGGGAGATGGGACAGTGGAGTATTAAGGATCTGAGGAACGGGTGGTGGGACAGGCGAGTATTAATGATCTGAGGAACGGGTGGTGGGACAGGCGAGTATTAATGATCTGAGGAACGGGAGATGGGACAGTGGAGTATTAATGATCTGAGGAATGTGATGTGGGACAGGTGAGTATTAATGATCTGAGGAACGGGTGGTGGGACAGGCGAGTATTAATGATCTGAGGAACGGGTGGTAGGACAGTGGAGTATTAATGATCTGAGGAACGGGTGGTGGGACAGGCGAGTATTAATGATCTGAGGAACGGGTGGTGGACAGGCGAGTATTAATGATCTGAGGAACGGGTGGTGAACAGGCGAGTATTAATGATCTGAGGAACGGGTGGAGGGACAGGCGAGTATTAATGATCTGAGGAACGGGTGGTGGGACAGGTGAGTATTAATGATCTGAGGAACGGGTGGTGGGACAGGCGAGTATTAATGATCTGAGGAACGGGTGGTAGGACAGTGGAGTATTAATGATCTGAGGAACGGGTGGTGGACAGGCGAGTATTAAGGATCTGAGGAACGGGAGGTGGGACAGGCGAGTATTAAGGATCTGAGGAACGGGTGGTGGACAGGCGAGTATTAAGGATCTGAGGAACGGGAGGTGGGACAGGCGAGTATTAAGGATCTGAGGAACGGGTGGTGGACAGGTGAGTATTAATGATCTGAGGAACGGGTGGTGGACAGGTGAGTATTAATGATCTGAGGAACGGGTGGTGGGACAGGCGAGTATTCATGATCTGAGGAACGAGAGGTGGGACAGGCGAGTATTAATGATCTGAGGAATGTGATGTGGGACAGGCGAGTATTAATGATCTGAGGAACGGGTGGTGGGAAAGGCGAGTATTAATGATCTGAGGAACGGGTGGTGGGACAGGCGAGTATTAATGATCTGAGGAACGGGTGGTAGGACAGGTGAGTATTAATGATCTGAGGAACGGGTGGTGGGACAGGCGAGTATTAATGATCTGAGGAACGGGTGGTAGGACAGGTGAGTATTAATGATCTGAGGAACGGGTGGTGGGACAGGTGAGTATTAATGATCTGAGGAACGGGTGGTGGGACAGGCGTGTATTAATGATCTGAGGAACGGGTGGTGGGACAGGCGAGTATTAATGATCTGAGGAACGGGTGGTGGACAGGCGAGTATTAATGATCTGAGGAACGGGTGGTGGACAGGCGAGTATTAATGATCTGAGGAACGGGTGGTGGACAGGCGAGTATTAATGATCTGAGGAACGGGTGGTGGGACGGGCGAGTATTAATGATCTGAGGAACGGGTGGTGGGACAGGTGAGTATTAATGATCTGAGGAACGGGTGGTAGGACAGTGGAGTATTAATGATCTGAGGAACGGGTGGTGGGACAGGCGAGTATTAATGATCTGAGGAACGGGTGGTGGGACAGGTGAGTATTAATGATCTGAGGAACGGGTGGTGGGACAGGTGAGTATTAAGGATCTGAGGAACGGGTGGTGGGACAGGCAAGTATTAATGATCTGAGGAACGGGAGATGGGACAGTGGAGTATTAATGATCTGAGGAACGGGTGGTGGACAGGTGAGTATTAATGATCTGAGGAACGGGTGGTGGGACAGATGAGTATTAATGATCTGAGGAACGGGTGGTGGGACAGGCGAGTATTAATGATCTGAGGAACGGGTGGTGGGACAGGCGAGTATTAATGATCTGAGGAACGGGTGGTGGGACAGTGGAGTATTAATGATCTGAGGAACGGGTGGTGGGACAGGCGAGTATTAATGATCTGAGGAACGGGTGGTAGGACAGTGGAGTATTAATGATCTGAGGAACGGGTGGTGGGACAGGCGAGTATTAATGATCTGAGGAACGGGTGGTGGGACAGGTGAGTATTAATGATCTGAGGAACGGGTGGTGGACAGGCGAGTATTAATGATCTGAGGAACGGGTGGTGGACAGGCGAGTATTAATGATCTGAGGAACGGGTGGTGGGACAGGTGAGTATTAATGATCTGAGGAACGGGTGGTGAACAGGCGAGTATTAATGATCTGAGGAACGGGTGGTGGGACAGGCGAGTATTAATGATCTGAGGAACGGGTGGTGGGACAGGTGAGTATTAATGATCTGAGGAACGGGTGGTGGGACAGGTGAGTATTAAGGATCTGAGGAACGGGTGGTGGGACAGGCAAGTATTAATGATCTGAGGAACGGGAGATGGGACAGTGGAGTATTAATGATCTGAGGAACGGGTGGTGGACAGGTGAGTATTAATGATCTGAGGAACGGGTGGTGGGACAGATGAGTATTAATGATCTGAGGAACGGGTGGTGGGACAGGCGAGTATTAATGATCTGAGGAACGGGTGGTGGGACAGGCGAGTATTAATGATCTGAGGAACGGGTGGTGGGACAGTGGAGTATTAATGATCTGAGGAACGGGTGGTGGGACAGGCGAGTATTAATGATCTGAGGAACGGGTGGTAGGACAGTGGAGTATTAATGATCTGAGGAACGGGTGGTGGGACAGGCGAGTATTAATGATCTGAGGAACGGGTGGTGGGACAGGTGAGTATTAATGATCTGAGGAACGGGTGGTGGACAGGCGAGTATTAATGATCTGAGGAACGGGTGGTGGACAGGCGAGTATTAATGATCTGAGGAACGGGTGGTGGGACAGGCGAGTATTAATGATCTGAGGAACGGGTGGTGGGACAGGCGAGTATTAATGATCTGAGGAACGGGTGGAGGGACAGGCGAGTATTAATGATCTGAGGAACGGGTGGAGGGACAGGTGAGTATTAATGATCTGAGGAACGGGTGGTGGACAGGCGAGTATTAATGATCTGAGGAACGGGTGGTGGACAGGCGAGTATTAATGATCTGAGGAACGGGTGGTGGGACAGGTGAGTATTAATGATCTGAGGAACGGGTGGTGAACAGGCGAGTATTAATGATCTGAGGAACGGGTGGTGGGACAGGCGAGTATTAATGATCTGAGGAACGGGTGGTGGGACAGGTGAGTATTAATGATCTGAGGAACGGGTGGTGGGACAGGTGAGTATTAAGGATCTGAGGAACGGGTGGTGGGACAGGCAAGTATTAATGATCTGAGGAACGGGAGATGGGACAGTGGAGTATTAATGATCTGAGGAACGGGTGGTGGACAGGTGAGTATTAATGATCTGAGGAACGGGTGGTGGGACAGATGAGTATTAATGATCTGAGGAACGGGTGGTGGGACAGGCGAGTATTAATGATCTGAGGAACGGGTGGTGGGACAGGCGAGTATTAATGATCTGAGGAACGGGTGGTGGGACAGTGGAGTATTAATGATCTGAGGAACGGGTGGTGGGACAGGCGAGTATTAATGATCTGAGGAACGGGTGGTAGGACAGTGGAGTATTAATGATCTGAGGAACGGGTGGTGGGACAGGCGAGTATTAATGATCTGAGGAACGGGTGGTGGGACAGGTGAGTATTAATGATCTGAGGAACGGGTGGTGGACAGGCGAGTATTAATGATCTGAGGAACGGGTGGTGGACAGGCGAGTATTAATGATCTGAGGAACGGGTGGTGGGACAGGTGAGTATTAATGATCTGAGGAACGGGTGGTGAACAGGCGAGTATTAATGATCTGAGGAACGGGTGGTGGGACAGGCGAGTATTAATGATCTGAGGAACGGGTGGTGGGACAGGCGAGTATTAATGATCTGAGGAACGGGTGGAGGGACAGGCGAGTATTAATGATCTGAGGAACGGGTGGTGGGACAGGTGAGTATTAATGATCTGAGGAACGGGTGGTGGGACAGGCGAGTATTAATGATCTGAGGAACGGGTGGTAGGACAGTGGAGTATTAATGATCTGAGGAACGGGTGGTGGGACAGTGGAGTATTAATGATCTGAGGAACGGGTGGTGGGACAGGCGAGTATTAATGATCTGAGGAACGGGTGGTGGGACAGGCGAGTATTAATGATCTGAGGAACGGGAGATGGGACAGTGGAGTATTAATGATCTGAGGAACGGGTGGTGGGACAGGCGAGTATTAATGATCTGAGGAACGGGTGGTGGGACAGGCGAGTATTAATGATCTGAGGAACGGGAGATGGGACAGTGGAGTATTAAGGATCTGAGGAACGGGTGGTGGGACAGGCGAGTATTAATGATCTGAGGAACGGGTGGTGGGACAGGCGAGTATTAATGATCTGAGGAACGGGAGATGGGACAGTGGAGTATTAATGATCTGAGGAATGTGATGTGGGACAGGCGAGTATTAATGATCTGAGGAACGGGTGGTGGGACAGGCGAGTATTAATGATCTGAGGAACAGGTGGTAGGACAGGTGAGTATTAATGATCTGAGGAACGGGTGGTGGGACAGGCGTGTATTAATGATCTGAGGAACGGGTGGTGGGACAGGCGAGTATTAATGATCTGAGGAACGGGTGGTGGGACAGGCGAGTATTAATGATCTGAGGAACGGGTGGTAGGACAGGTGAGTATTAATGATCTGAGGAACGGGTGGTGGGACAGGCGTGTATTAATGATCTGAGGAACGGGTGGTGGGACAGGCGAGTATTAATGATCTGAGGAACGGGTGGTGGACAGGCGAGTATTAATGATCTGAGGAACGGGTGGTGGACAGGCGAGTATTAATGATCTGAGGAACGGGTGGTGGGACGGGCGAGTATTAATGATCTGAGGAACGGGTGGTGGGACAGGTGAGTATTAATGATCTGAGGAACGGGTGGTAGGACAGTGGAGTATTAATGATCTGAGGAACGGGTGGTGGGACAGGCGAGTATTAATGATCTGAGGAACGGGTGGTGGGACAGGTGAGTATTAATGATCTGAGGAACGGGTGGTGGGACAGGTGAGTATTAAGGATCTGAGGAACGGGTGGTGGACAGGTGAGTATTAATGATCTGAGGAACGGGAGGTGGGACAGGTGAGTATTAATGATCTGAGGAACGGGTGGTGGGACAGATGAGTATTAATGATCTGAGGAACGGGTGGTGGGACAGATGAGTATTAATGATCTGAGGAACGGGTGGTGGGACAGGCGAGTATTAATGATCTGAGGAACGGGTGGTGGGACAGGCGAGTATTAATGATCTGAGGAACGGGTGGTGGGACAGTGGAGTATTAATGATCTGAGGAACGGGTGGTGGGACAGGCGAGTATTAATGATCTGAGGAACGGGTGGTAGGACAGTGGAGTATTAATGATCTGAGGAACGGGTGGTGGGACAGGAGAGTATTAATGATCTGAGGAACGGGTGGTGGGACAGGCGAGTATTAATGATCTGAGGAACGGGTGGTGGGACAGGCGAGTATTAATGATCTGAGGAACGGGTGGTAGGACAGGCGAGTATTAATGATCTGAGGAACGGGTGGTGGGACAGGCGAGTATTAATGATCTGAGGAACGGGTGGTGGGACAGGCGAGTATTAATGATCTGAGGAACGGGTGGTAGGACAGGCGAGTATTAATGATCTGAGGAACGGGAGATGGGACAGTGGAGTATTAAGGATCTGAGGAACGGGTGGTGGGACAGGTGAGTATTAATGATCTGAGGAACGGGTGGTGGACAGGCGAGTATTAATGATCTGAGGAACGGGTGGTGGACAGGCGAGTATTAAGGATCTGAGGAACGGGTGGTGGACAGGTGAGTATTAATGATCTGAGGAACGGGTGGTGGGACAGGCGAATATTAATGATCTGAGGAACGGGTGGTGGGACAGGCGAGTATTAAGGATCTGAGGAACGGGTGGTGGGACAGGCGAGTATTAAGGATCTGAGGAACGGGTGGTGGACAGGTGAGTATTAATGATCTGAGGAACGGGTGGTGGACAGGTGAGTATTAATGATCTGAGGAACGGGTGGTGGGACAGGCGAGTATTAATGATCTGAGGAACGAGAGGTGGGACAGGCGAGTATTAATGATCTGAGGAACGAGAGGTGGGACAGGCGAGTATTAATGATCTGAGGAACGAGAGGTGGGATAGGCGAGTATTAATGATCTGAGGAACGAGAGGTGGGACAGGCGAGTATTAATGATCTGAGGAACGAGAGGTGGGACAGGCGAGTATTAATGATCTGAGGAACGGGTGGTAGGACAGTGGAGTATTAATGATCTGAGGAACAGGTGGTGGGACAGGCGAGTATTAATGATCTGAGGAACGGGAGATGGGACAGTGGAGTATTAAGGATCTGAGGAACGGGTGGTGGGACAGGTGAGTATTAATGATCTGAGGAACGGGTGGTGGACAGGTGAGTATTAATGATCTGAGGAACGGGTGGTGGGACAGGCGAGTATTAATGATCTGAGGAACGGGTGGTGGGACAGGCGAGTATTAATGATCTGACGAACGGGTGGTAGGACAGGCGAGTATTAATGATCTGAGGAACGGGAGATGGGACAGTGGAGTATTAAGGATCTGAGGAACGGGTGGTGGGACAGGTGAGTATTAATGATCTGAGGAACAGGTGGTGGACAGGCGAGTATTAATGATCTGAGGAACGGGTGGTGGACAGGCGAGTATTAAGGATCTGAGGAACGGGTGGTGGACAGGTGAGTATTAATGATCTGAGGAACGGGTGGTGGGACAGGCGAATATTAATGATCTGAGGAACGGGTGGTGGGACAGGCGAGTATTAAGGATCTGAGGAACGGGTGGTGGGACAGGCGAGTATTAAGGATCTGAGGAACGGGTGGTGGACAGGTGAGTATTAATGATCTGAGGAACGGGTGGTAGGACAGGTGAGTATTAATGATCTGAGGAACGGGAGGTGGGACAGGCGAGTATTAAGGATCTGAGGAACGGGTGGTGGACAGGTGAGTATTAATGATCTGAGGAACGGGTGGTGGACAGGTGAGTATTAATGATCTGAGGAACGGGTGGTGGGACAGGCGAGTATTAATGATCTGAGGAACGGGTGGTAGGACAGGCGAGTATTAATGATCTGAGGAACGGGTGGTGGGACAGGCGAGTATTAATGATCTGAGGAACGGGTGGTAGGACAGGCGAGTATTAATGATCTGAGGAACGGGAGATGGGACAGTGGAGTATTAAGGATCTGAGGAACGGGTGGTGGGACAGGTGAGTATTAATGATCTGAGGAACGGGTGGTGGACAGGTGAGTATTAATGATCTGAGGAACGGGTGGTGGGACAGGCGAGTATTAAATGATCTGAGGAACGGGTGGTGGGACAGGCGAGTATTAATGATCTGAGGAACGGGTGGTAGGACAGGCGAGTATTAATGATCTGAGGAACGGGTGGTGGGACAGGCGAGTATTAATGATCTGAGGAACGGGTGGTGGGACAGGCGAGTATTAATGATCTGAGGAACGGGTGGTGGACAGGCGAGTATTAAGGATCTGAGGAACGGGTGGTGGACAGGTGAGTATTAATGATCTGAGGAACGGGTGGTGGACAGGCGAGTATTAATGATCTGAGGAACGGGAGGTGGGACAGGCGAATATTAATGATCTGAGGAACGGGTGGTGGGACAGGCGAGTATTAATGATCTGAGGAACGGGTGGTGGACAGGTGAGTATTAATGATCTGAGGAACGGGTGGTGGACAGGCGAGTATTAAATGATCTGAGGAACGAGAGGTGGGACAGGCGAGTATTAATGATCTGAGGAACGAGAGGTGGGACAGGCGAGTATTAATGATCTGAGGAACGGGTGGTGGGAGAGGCGAGTATTAATGATCTGAGGAACGGGTGGTGGGACAGGTGAGTATTAATGATCTGAGGAACGGGTGGTGGACAGGTGAGTATTAATGATCTGAGGAACGGGTGGTGGACAGGTGAGTATTAATGATCTGAGGAACGGGTGGTGGGACAGGCGAGTATTAATGATCTGAGGAACGAGAGGTGGGACAGGCGAGTATTAATGATCTGAGGAACGAGAGGTGGGACAGGCGAGTATTAATGATCTGAGGAACGAGAGGTGGGACAGGCGAGTATTAATGATCTGAGGAACGAGAGGTGGGACAGGCGAGTATTAATGATCTGAGGAACGAGAGGTGGGACAGGCGAGTATTAATGATCTGAGGAACGGGTGGTAGGACAGTGGAGTATTAATGATCTGAGGAACGGGTGGTGGGACAGGCGAGTATTAATGATCTGAGGAACGGGTGGTGGGACAGGTGAGTATTAATGATCTGAGGAACGGGTGGTGGGACAGGTGAGTATTAAGGATCTGAGGAACGGGTGGTGGGACAGGCAAGTATTAATGATCTGAGGAACGGGAGATGGGACAGTGGAGTATTAATGATCTGAGGAACGGGTGGTGGACAGGTGAGTATTAATGATCTGAGGAACGGGTGGTGGGACAGATGAGTATTAATGATCTGAGGAACGGGTGGTGGGAAAGGCGAGTATTAATGATCTGAAGAACGGGTGGTGGGACAGGCGAGTATTAATGATCTGAGGAACGGGTGGTAGGACAGTGGAGTATTAATGATCTGAGGAACGGGTGGTGGGACAGGCGAGTATTAATGATCTGAGGAACGGGTGGTAGGACAGTGGAGTATTAATGATCTGAGGAACGGGTGGTGGGACAGGAGAGTATTAATGATCGGAGGAACGGGTGGTGGGACAGGCGAGTATTAATGATCTGAGGAACGGGTGGTGGGACAGGCGAGTATTAATGATCTGAGGAACGGGTGGTAGGACAGGCGAGTATTAATGATCTGAGGAACGGGTGGTGGGACAGGCGAGTATTAATGATCTGAGGAACGGGTGGTGGGACAGGCGAGTATTAATGATCTGAGGAACGGGTGGTAGGACAGGCGAGTATTAATGATCTGAGGAACGGGAGATGGGACAGTGGAGTATTAAGGATCTGAGGAACGGGTGGTGGGACAGGTGAGTATTAATGATCTGAGGAACGGGTGGTGGACAGGTGAGTATTAATGATCTGAGGAACGGGTGGTGGGACAGGCGAGTATTAAATGATCTGAGGAACGGGTGGTGGGACAGGCGAGTATTAATGATCTGAGGAACGGGTGGTAGGACAGGCGAGTATTAATGATCTGAGGAACGGGTGGTGGGACAGGCGAGTATTAATGATCTGAGGAACGGGTGGTGGGACAGGCGAGTATTAATGATCTGAGGAACGGGTGGTGGACAGGCGAGTATTAAGGATCTGAGGAACGGGTGGTGGACAGGTGAGTATTAATGATCTGAGGAACGGGTGGTGGACAGGCGAGTATTAATGATCTGAGGAACGGGAGGTGGGACAGGCGAATATTAATGATCTGAGGAACGGGTGGTGGGACAGGCGAGTATTAATGATCTGAGGAACGGGTGGTGGACAGGTGAGTATTAATGATCTGAGGAACGGGTGGTGGACAGGCGAGTATTAAATGATCTGAGGAACGAGAGGTGGGACAGGCGAGTATTAATGATCTGAGGAACGAGAGGTGGGACAGGCGAGTATTAATGATCTGAGGAACGGGTGGTGGGAGAGGCGAGTATTAATGATCTGAGGAACGGGTGGTGGGACAGGTGAGTATTAATGATCTGAGGAACGGGTGGTGGGACAGATGAGTATTAATGATCTGAGGAACGGGTGGTGGACAGGCGAGTATTAATGATCTGAGGAACGGGTGGTGGACAGGCGCGTATTAATGATCTGAGGAACGGGTGGTGGGACAGGCGAGTATTAAGGATCTGAGGAACGGGTGGTGGACAGGTGAGTATTAAGGATCTGAGGAACGGGTGGTGGGACAGGCGAGTATTAATGATCTGAGGAACGGGTGGTGGACAGTGGAGTATTAATGATCTGAGGAACGGGTGGTGGACAGGCGAATATTAATGATCTGAGGAACGGGTGGTGGGACAGGCGAGTATTAAGGATCTGAGGAACGGGTGGTGGGACAGGCGAGTATTAAGGATCTGAGGAACGGGTGGTGGGACAGGTGAGTATTAAGGATCTGAGGAACGGGTGGTAGGACAGGTGAGTATTAATGATCTGTGGAACGGGTGGTGGGACAGGTGAGTATTAATGATCTGAGGAACGGGTGGTGGGACAGGCGTGTATTAATGATCTGAGGAACGGGTGGTGGACAGGTGAGTATTAATGATCTGAGGAACGGGTGGTGGGACAGGAAAGTATTAATGATCTGAGGAACGGGTGGTGGACAGGCGAGTATTAATGATCTGAGGAACGGGTGGTGGACAGGCGAGTATTAATGATCTGAGGAACGGGTGGTGGACAGGCGAGTATTAATGATCTGAGGAACGGGTGGTGGGACGGGCGAGTATTAATGATCTGAGGAACGGGTGGTGGGACAGGTGAGTATTAATGATCTGAGGAACGGGTGGTAGGACAGTGGAGTATTAATGATCTGAGGAACGGGTGGTGGGACAGGCGAGTATTAATGATCTGAGGAACGGGTGGTGGGACAGGTGAGTATTAATGATCTGAGGAACGGGTGGTGGGACAGGTGAGTATTAAGGATCTGAGGAACGGGTGGTGGGACAGGCAAGTATTAATGATCTGAGGAACGGGAGATGGGACAGTGGAGTATTAATGATCTGAGGAACGGGTGGTGGACAGGTGAGTATTAATGATCTGAGGAACGGGTGGTGGGACAGATGAGTATTAATGATCTGAGGAACGGGTGGTGGGACAGGCGAGTATTAATGATCTGAGGAACGGGTGGTGGGACAGGCGAGTATTAATGATCTGAGGAACGGGTGGTGGGACAGTGGAGTATTAATGATCTGAGGAACGGGTGGTGGGACAGGCGAGTATTAATGATCTGAGGAACGGGTGGTAGGACAGTGGAGTATTAATGATCTGAGGAACGGGTGGTGGGACAGGCGAGTATTAATGATCTGAGGAACGGGTGGTGGGACAGGTGAGTATTAATGATCTGAGGAACGGGTGGTGGACAGGCGAGTATTAATGATCTGAGGAACGGGTGGTGGACAGGCGAGTATTAATGATCTGAGGAACGGGTGGTGGGACAGGTGAGTATTAATGATCTGAGGAACGGGTGGTGAACAGGCGAGTATTAATGATCTGAGGAACGGGTGGTGGGACAGGCGAGTATTAATGATCTGAGGAACGGGTGGTGGGACAGGCGAGTATTAATGATCTGAGGAACGGGTGGAGGGACAGGCGAGTATTAATGATCTGAGGAACGGGTGGTGGGACAGGTGAGTATTAATGATCTGAGGAACGGGTGGTGGGACAGGCGAGTATTAATGATCTGAGGAACGGGTGGTAGGACAGTGGAGTATTAATGATCTGAGGAACGGGTGGTGGGACAGTGGAGTATTAATGATCTGAGGAACGGGTGGTGGGACAGGCGAGTATTAATGATCTGAGGAACGGGTGGTGGGACAGGCGAGTATTAATGATCTGAGGAACGGGAGATGGGACAGTGGAGTATTAATGATCTGAGGAACGGGTGGTGGGACAGGCGAGTATTAATGATCTGAGGAACGGGTGGTGGGACAGGCGAGTATTAATGATCTGAGGAACGGGTGGTGGGACAGGCGAGTATTAATGATCTGAGGAATGTGATGTAGGACAGGCGAGTATTAATGATCTGAGGAACGGGTGGTGGACAGGCGAGTATTAATGATCTGAGGAACGGGAGATGGGACAGTGGAGTATTAAGGATCTGAGGAACGGGTGGTGGGACAGGCGAGTATTAATGATCTGAGGAACGGGTGGTGGGACAGGCGAGTATTAATGATCTGAGGAACGGGAGATGGGACAGTGGAGTATTAATGATCTGAGGAATGTGATGTGGGACAGGCGAGTATTAATGATCTGAGGAACGGGTGGTGGGACAGGCGAGTATTAATGATCTGAGGAACAGGTGGTAGGACAGGTGAGTATTAATGATCTGAGGAACGGGTGGTGGGACAGGCGTGTATTAATGATCTGAGGAACGGGTGGTGGGACAGGCGAGTATTAATGATCTGAGGAACGGGTGGTAGGACAGGTGAGTATTAATGATCTGAGGAACGGGTGGTGGGACAGGCGTGTATTAATGATCTGAGGAACGGGTGGTGGGACAGGCGAGTATTAAGGATCTGAGGAACGGGTGGTGGACAGGTGAGTATTAATGATCTGAGGAACGGGTGGTGGGACAGGCGAATATTAATGATCTGAGGAACGGGTGGTGGGACAGGCGAGTATTAAGGATCTGAGGAACGGGTGGTGGGACAGGCGAGTATTAAGGATCTGAGGAACGGGTGGTGGACAGGTGAGTATTAATGATCTGAGGAACGGGTGGTGGACAGGTGAGTATTAATGATCTGAGGAACGGGTGGTGGGACAGGCGAGTATTAAATGATCTGAGGAACGAGAGGTGGGACAGGCGAGTATTAATGATCTGAGGAACGAGAGGTGGGACAGGCGAGTATTAATGATCTGAGGAACGAGAGGTGGGACAGGCGAGTATTAATGATCTGAGGAACGAGAGGTGGGACAGGCGAGTATTAATGATCTGAGGAACGAGAGGTGGGACAGGCGAGTATTAATGATCTGAGGAACGGGTGGTGGGACAGGCGAGTATTAATGATCTGAGGAACGGGTGGTGGGACAGGTGAGTATTAATGATCTGAGGAACGGGTGGTGGGACAGATGAGTATTAATGATCTGAGGAACGGGTGGTGGACAGGCGAGTATTAATGATCTGAGGAACGGGTGGTGGACAGGCGCGTATTAATGATCTGAGGAACGGGTGGTGGGACAGGCGAGTATTAAGGATCTGAGGAACGGGTGGTGGACAGGTGAGTATTAAGGATCTGAGGAACGGGTGGTGGGACAGGCGAGTATTAATGATCTGAGGAACGGGTGGTGGACAGTGGAGTATTAATGATCTGAGGAACGGGTGGTGGACAGGCGAATATTAATGATCTGAGGAACGGGTGGTGGGACAGGTGAGTATTAAGGATCTGAGGAACGGGTGGTGGGACAGGCGAGTATTAAGGATCTGAGGAACGGGTGGTGGGACAGGTGAGTATTAAGGATCTGAGGAACGGGTGGTGGGACAGGCGAGTATTAAGGATCTGAGGAACGGGTGGTGGGACAGGCGAGTATTAAGGATCTGAGGAACGGGTGGTGGACAGGCGAGTATTAAGGATCTGAGGAACGGGAGGTGGGACAGGCGAGTATTAAGGATCTGAGGAACGGGTGGTGGACAGGTGAGTATTAATGATCTGAGGAACGGGTGGTGGACAGGTGAGTATTAATGATCTGAGGAACGGGTGGTGGGACAGGCGAGTATTAATGATCTGAGGAACGAGAGGTGGGACAGGCGAGTATTAATGATCTGAGGAACGAGAGGTGGGACAGGCGAGTATTAATGATCTGAGGAACGAGAGGTGGGACAGGCGAGTATTAATGATCTGAGGAACGAGAGGTGGGACAGGCGAGTATTAATGATCTGAGGAACGGGTGGTAGGACAGTGGAGTATTAATGATCTGAGGAACGGGTGGTGGGACAGGCGAGTATTAATGATCTGAGGAACGGGTGGTGGGACAGGTGAGTATTAATGATCTGAGGAACGGGTGGTGGGACAGGTGAGTATTAAGGATCTGAGGAACGGGTGGTGGGACAGGCAAGTATTAATGATCTGAGGAACGGGAGATGGGACAGTGGAGTATTAATGATCTGAGGAACGGGTGGTGGACAGGTGAGTATTAATGATCTGAGGAACGGGTGGTGGGACAGATGAGTATTAATGATCTGAGGAACGGGTGGTGGGAAAGGCGAGTATTAATGATCTGAGGAACGGGTGGTGGGACAGGCGAGTATTAATGATCTGAGGAACGGGTGGTAGGACAGTGGAGTATTAATGATCTGAGGAACGGGTGGTGGGACAGGCGAGTATTAATGATCTGAGGAACGGGTGGTAGGACAGTGGAGTATTAATGATCTGAGGAACGGGTGGTGGGACAGGAGAGTATTAATGATCTGAGGAACGGGTGGTGGGACAGGCGAGTATTAATGATCTGAGGAACGGGTGGTGGGACAGGCGAGTATTAATGATCTGAGGAACGGGTGGTGGACAGGCGAGTATTAAGGATCTGAGGAACGGGTGGTGGACAGGTGAGTATTAATGATCTGAGGAACGGGTGGTGGGACAGGCGAATATTAATGATCTGAGGAACGGGTGGTGGGACAGGCGAGTATTAATGATCTGAGGAACGGGTGGTGGACAGGTGAGTATTAATGATCTGAGGAACGGGTGGTGGACAGGCGAGTATTAAATGATCTGAGGAACGAGAGGTGGGACAGGCGAGTATTAATGATCTGAGGAACGAGAGGTGGGACAGGCGAGTATTAATGATCTGAGGAACGGGTGGTGGGACAGGCGAGTATTAATGATCTGAGGAACGGGTGGTGGGACAGGTGAGTATTAATGATCTGAGGAACGGGTGGTGGGACAGATGAGTATTAATGATCTGAGGAACGGGTGGTGGACAGGCGAGTATTAATGATCTGAGGAACGGGTGGTGGACAGGCGCGTATTAATGATCTGAGGAACGGGTGGTGGGACAGGCGAGTATTAAGGATCTGAGGAACGGGTGGTGGACAGGTGAGTATTAATGATCTGAGGAACGGGTGGTGGGACAGGCGAGTATTAAGGATCTGAGGAACGGGTGGTGGACAGGTGAGTATTAATGATCTGAGGAACGGGTGGTGGGACAGGTGCGTATTAATGATCTGAGGAACGGGAGGTAGGACAGGCGAGTATTAAGGATCTGAGGAACGGGTGGTGGGACAGGCGAGTATTAAGGATCTGAGGAACGGGTGGTGGGACAGGCGAGTATTAAGGATCTGAGGAACGGGTGGTGGGACAGGCGAGTATTAATGATCTGAGGAACGGGTGGTGGACAGGTGAGTATTAATGATCTGAGGAACGGGTGGTGGACAGGCGAGTATTAAGGATCTGAGGAACGGGTGGTGGACAGGCGAGTATTAATGATCTCAGGAACGGGTGGTGGGACAGGCGAGTATTAATGATCTGAGGAACGAGAGGTGGGACAGGCGAGTATTAATGATCTGAGGAACGAGAGGTGGGACAGGCGAGTATTAATGATCTGAGGAACGAGAGGTGGGACAGGCGAGTATTAATGATCTGAGGAACGAGAGGTGGGACAGGCGAGTATTAATGATCTGAGGAACGAGAGGTGGGACAGGCGAGTATTAATGATCTGAGGAACGGGTGGTGGACAGGCGAGTATTAATGATCTGAGGAACGGGTGGTGGGACAGGCGAGTATTAAGGATCTGAGGAACGGGTGGTGGGACAGGCGAGTATTAAGGATCTGAGGAACGGGTGGTGGACAGGCGAGTATTAATGATCTGAGGAACGGGTGGTGGGACAGGTGAGTATTAATGATCTGAGGAACGGGTGGTGGACAGGCGAGTATTAAGGATCTGAGGAACGGGTAGTGGGACAGGCGAGTATTAAGGATCTGAGGAACGGGTGGTGGACAGGCGAGTATTAATGATCTGAGGAACGGGTGGTGGACAGGTGAGTATTAAGGATCTGAGGAACGGGTGGTGGGACAGGCGAGTATTAATGATCTGAGGAACGGGTGGTGGGACAGGTGGGTATTAATGATCTGAGGAACGGGTGGTGGGACAGGCGAGTATTAATGATCTGAGGAACGGGTGGTGGGACAGGAGAGTATTAAGGATCTGAGGAACGGGTGGTGGGACAGGCGAGTATTAAGGATCTGAGGAACGGGTGGTGGGACAGGCGAGTATTAATGATCTGAGGAACGGGTGGTGGACAGGCGAGTATTAATGATCTGAGGAACGGGTGGTGGACAGGCGAGTATTAAGGATCTGAGGAACGGGTGGTGGACAGGCGAGTATTAATGATCTCAGGAACGGGTGGTGGGACAGGCGAGTATTAATGATCTGAGGAACGAGAGGTGGGACAGGCGAGTATTAATGATCTGAGGAACGAGAGGTGGGACAGGCGAGTATTAAGGATCTGAGGAACGGGAGGTGGGACAGGTGAGTATTAAGGATCTGAGGAACGGGTGGTGGACAGGTGAGTATTAATGATCTGAGGAACGGGAGGTGGGACAGGCGAGTATTAAGGATCTGAGGAACGGGTGGTGGGACAGGCGAGTATTAAGGATCTGAGGAACGGGAGGTGGGACAGGTGAGTATTAAGGATCTGAGGAACGGGTGGTGGGACAGGTGAGTATTAATGATCTGAGGAACGGGAGGTGGGACAGGAGAGTATTAAGGATCTGAGGAACGGGAGGTGGGACAGGCGAGTATTAATGATCTGAGGAACGGGAGGTGGGACAGGAGAGTATTAAGGATCTGAGGAACGGGTGGTGGACAGGCGAGTATTAATGATCTGAGGAACGGGTGGTGGGACAGGCGAGTATTAAGGATCTGAGGAACGGGAGGTGGGACAGGCGAGTATTAATGATCTGAGGAACGGGAGGTGGGACAGGTGAGTATTAATGATCTGAGGAACGGGTGGTGGACAGGCGAGTATTAAGGATCTGAGGAACGGGTGGTGGACAGGTGAGTATTAAGGATCTGAGGAACGGGTGGTGGACAGGAGAGTATTAAGGATCTGAGGAACGGGTGGTGGACAGGTGAGTATTAAGGATCTGAGGAACGGGTGGTGGACAGGAGAGTATTAAGGATCTGAGGAACGGGTGGTGGGACAGGTGAGTATTAATGATCTGAGGAACGGGAGGTGGGACAGGCGAGTATTAATGATCTGAGGAACGGGTGGTGGGACAGGTGAGTATTAATGATCTGAGGAACGGGAGGTGGGACAGGCGAGTATTAATGATCTGAGGAACGGGTGGTGGGACAGGTGAGTATTAATGATCTGAGGAACGGGAGGTGGGACAGGCGAGTATTAATGATCTGAGGAACGGGTGGTGGGACAGGCGAGTATTAATGATCTGAGGAACGGGTGGTGGGACAGGTGAGTATTAATGATCTGAGGAACGGGAGGTGGGACAGGCGAGTATTAATGATCTGAGGAACGGGTGGTGGGACAGGCAAGTATTAAGGATCTGAGGAACGGGAGGTGGGACAGGAGAGTATTAAGGATCTGAGGAACGGGAGGTGGGACAGGAGAGTATTAAGGATCTGAGGAACGGGAGGTGGGACAGGCGAGTATTAAGGATCTGAGGAACGGGTGGTGGGACAGGCAAGTATTAAGGATCTGAGGAACGGGAGGTGGGACAGGAGAGTATTAAGGATCTGAGGAACGGGTGGTGGACAGGTGAGTATTAAGGATCTGAGGAACGGGTGGTGGGACAGGAGAGTATTAATGATCTGAGGAACGGGTGGTGGACAGGCGAGTATTAAGGATCTGAGGAACGGGAGGTGGGACAGGAGAGTATTAAGGATCTGAGGAACGGGAGGTGGGACAGGAGAGTATTAAGGATCTGAGGAACGGGAGGTGGGACAGGAGAGTATTAAGGATCTGAGGAACGGGAGGTGGGACAGGCGAGTATTAAGGATCTGAGGAACGGGTGGTGGGACAGGCAAGTATTAAGGATCTGAGGAACGGGAGGTGGGACAGGAGAGTATTAAGGATCTGAGGAACGGGTGGTGGACAGGTGAGTATTAAGGATCTGAGGAACGGGTGGTGGGACAGGCGAGTATTAAGGATCTGAGGAACGGGAGGTGGGACAGGTGAGTATTAAGGATCTGAGGAACGGGTGGTGGGACAGGCAAGTATTAATGATCTGAGGAACGGGTGGTGGACAGGCGAGTATTAATGATCTGAGGAACGGGTGGTGGACAGGCGAGTATTAATGATCTGAGGAACGGGAGGTGGGACAGGAGAGTATTAAGGATCTGAGGAACGGGTGGTGGGACAGGTGAGTATTAATGATCTGAGGAACGGGAGGTAGGACAGGCGAGTATTAAGGATCTGAGGAACGGGTGGTGGGACAGGCGAGTATTAAGGATCTGAGGAACGGGTGGTGGACAGGTGAGTATTAATGATCTGAGGAACGGGTGGTGGACAGGCGAGTATTAAGGATCTGAGGAACGGGTGGTGGACAGGCGAGTATTAATGATCTCAGGAACGGGTGGTGGGACAGGCGAGTATTAATGATCTGAGGAACGAGAGGTGGGACAGGCGAGTATTAATGATCTGAGGAACGAGAGGTGGGACAGGCGAGTATTAAGGATCTGAGGAACGGGTGGTGGACAGGTGAGTATTAATGATCTGAGGAACGGGAGGTGGGACAGGTGAGTATTAAGGATCTGAGGAACGGGAGGTAGGACAGGTGAGTATTAATGATCTGAGGAACGGGAGGTGGGACAGGCGAGTATTAATGATCTGAGGAACGGGAGGTGGGACAGGTGAGTATTAAGGATCTGAGGAACGGGTGGTGGACAGGTGAGTATTAATGATCTGAGGAACGGGAGGTGGGACAGGCGAGTATTAAGGATCTGAGGAACGGGTGGTGGGACAGGCGAGTATTAAGGATCTGAGGAACGGGAGGTGGGACAGGTGAGTATTAAGGATCTGAGGAACGGGTGGTGGGACAGGTGAGTATTAATGATCTGAGGAACGGGAGGTGGGACAGGAGAGTATTAAGGATCTGAGGAACGGGAGGTGGGACAGGCGAGTATTAATGATCTGAGGAACGGGAGGTGGGACAGGAGAGTATTAAGGATCTGAGGAACGGGTGGTGGGACAGGCGAGTATTAATGATCTGAGGAACGGGTGGTGGGACAGGCGAGTATTAAGGATCTGAGGAACGGGAGGTGGGACAGGCGAGTATTAATGATCTGAGGAACGGGAGGTGGGACAGGTGAGTATTAATGATCTGAGGAACGGGTGGTGGACAGGCGAGTATTAAGGATCTGAGGAACGGGTGGTGGACAGGTGAGTATTAAGGATCTGAGGAACGGGTGGTGGACAGGAGAGTATTAAGGATCTGAGGAACGGGAGGTGGGACAGGCGAGTATTAATGATCTGAGGAACGGGTGGTGGGACAGGTGAGTATTAATGATCTGAGGAACGGGAGGTGGGACAGGCGAGTATTAATGATCTGAGGAACGGGTGGTGGGACAGGTGAGTATTAATGATCTGAGGAACGGGAGGTGGGACAGGCGAGTATTAATGATCTGAGGAACGGGTGGTGGGACAGGTGAGTATTAATGATCTGAGGAACGGGAGGTGGGACAGGCGAGTATTAAGGATCTGAGGAACGGGTGGTGGGACAGGCGAGTATTAAGGATCTGAGGAACGGGAGGTGGGACAGGCGAGTATTAATGATCTGAGGAACGGGTGGTGGGACAGGTGAGTATTAATGATCTGAGGAACGGGAGGTGGGACAGGCGAGTATTAAGGATCTGAGGAACGGGTGGTGGGACAGGCGAGTATTAAGGATCTGAGGAACGGAAGGTGGGACAGGTGAGTATTAAGGATCTGAGGAACGGGTGGTGGACGGGTACTGAACACAACGCTGTTATATATTAGTACCCACAGGGAGGAACGGGTTATCTCCTTGCACAGGGTGGCAGCACACGGGGGTAGGGGATGGGATCTGAGGAACCCTACATGAAATATGACCTTTCTCATCCTCCCGGCCTCATCCCCGGATGACAGGGACTGTGGAAGAGGCTGAATGGGGGTTATAGAAGGATACGGCTCGGTCTGTCCCAGCAGCTTCTGGCACTCTGCCAGCTGTTTCCTGGTGTGGGTGAGGGGCAGAGACCACCCCTCTGACTGGTACATCCGTAGCGCCCCCTGCAGGTAGGGCTCAGCTTTCTGTGGCAAGGATTTCCTCCTGAAGAGAGAGATCAGATCAGATCACAGACCATAAAACAGCCCCATATACCTTCTCTGAGTGACCCCCATACAAAGAGTATACAGGGGACCGAGCAGAGAGATCAGACCACAACCTGTCCCCTGTATACTCCCCCTATACATAGAATATACAGAGAAAGAAGAGATCAGAGTCCGGATACAAGTCAGGGAAAACTCCCACCAACACTCTTATATTACAAAACAGCCTCCTCTGGCGTCATGTGATGGCACCCGAGGGGTGAAATATGTTGTACACAGCTTTGTATCAGTCAGTTCTCCTCGCACTTGGTTTATAATGAACATTTGGAAGATTTACATGTAAAACTCGGCCAGATCCTTCCCCACCAGCTTGGCGGAGCGCGTTCTGCTGATGGTGTTGTACATCTGGATGGTGGCGTGGGCGAGCTCCTGCGGGCAAAGAGGGCGGAATCAGAAAGATGCAGAAATAGTCACATGATTTACCATCAGAGAACATGAACCACTCACCAGATAATGCTTCTCAAAGGCCTCCTCTGAGGACAGCGCCTCCTGCAGCTTCTTGTAAGGACTCTGCGCTGTATTGGCTGTGGGGGATGGGGGGGGGGTAACAATACTCAGTATATCACATGTACAGAGCACAGGAAGCCTCACATCTATATGCAACATTTATTCTCACCAGTCTCTGGCCTCTCCGCTCCCAGTCCAGCCAACAGGTCCACCGTCCTCTGAAGATCCTCCGAGCAAGGACCACCTTCTGAGACCAGACCACACAGGGAGCCCAGAGACTGCAGCTTCTCCATGGCGTAGCTCCAGAGCCCCACGGTGTGGGAGATGTTGGCCTCAATCTGAGGCCGTTCACAGCAGCCTTCTATCCTCTGCAGAACCTCCAGACAACTCAGGAAGACCCAGCAATCCAGAGCCCCCGGGGGGACAGAGACCTGCAGACAGGAAGGAGAACATAATGGTGGATGGACCTCATACCTCCCTGAGCTTCAGCACTGGTGACATGGGCTTACCTCCAGTAGGCGCAGCTCCTGAACACAGTTATGAAGAAGCTCCAGGGCCCGGTTGGCCACCTCCCAAGGCCTCTGCAGGAAGAGGAGTAAAGTGCATTGCCGCGAGAACAAGTAGCTGCGTAATTCCAGGAGATTGGCTCTCCTCTTCTGGATCATATCCCTCTTCTCCATGTCTATGGGCTTCCGTAAGGACAGGCCATCCCAGCTCTGAACCGGCTGGCAAAACGAGCTCAGCCAATTGGCTCCATCTAGGAGGCGGACAGGAGAACAATGAGGGAAGGAGTTCAATGTGACAGACAGAGGCTTTGCCAGCCCATCACATCTCCAATTGTTCCATTCAGCACCAAATCCCCCTATTCTGCCCCGGCATCACTCACCGCCAGCTCCGAAGTTCAGCACATACTGCGAGAACAGAGCGTCCAGCTCATCGTACTGAACCAACGCATCTTCAAACTGCTGCAACATTTCAAAGACGAAGGCCAGCTCCTCCTGAGACGATAAGAAGTCCAAGGTGAGCGATGCTACAACCAACAGAAGCCAATGTGCAGCACAGGGAGGAGGGGAGCACCTGCGGTGTAGATAACTGTATATATATTCAATGTGCAGCACAGGGAGGAGGGGAGCACCTGCGGTGTAGATAACTATATATATTCAATGTGCAGCACAGGGAGGAGGGGGGGACCTGCGGTGTAGATAATTATATATTCTCCAATGTGCAGCACAGGGAGGAGGGGAGGACCTGCGGTGTAGATAACTGTATATATATTCAATGTGCAGCACAGGGAGGAGGGGAGGACCTGCGGTGTAGATAATTATATATTCTCCAATGTGCAGCACAGGGAGGAGGGGAGGACCTGCGGTGTAGATAACTATATATATTCAATGTGCAGCACAGGGAGGAGGGGAGCACCTGCGGTGTAGATAACTATATATATTCAATGTGCAGCACAGGGAGGAGGGGAGGACCTGCGGTGTAGATAACTGTATATATATTCAATGTGCAGCACAGGGAGGAGGGGAGGACCTGCGGTGTAGATAATTATATATTCTCCAATGTGCAGCACAGGGAGGAGGGGAGGACCTGCGGTGTAGATAACTGTATATATATTCAATGTGCAGCACAGGGAGGAGGGGAGTACCTGCGGTGTAGATAACTATATATATTCAATGTGCAGCACAGGGAGGAGGGGAGGACCTGCGGTGTAGATAACTGTATATATATTCAATGTGCAGCACAGGGAGGAGGGGAGGACCTGCGGTGTAGATAATTATATATTCTCCAATGTGCAGCACAGGGAGGAGGGGAGGACCTGCGGTGTAGATAACTGTATATATATTCAATGTGCAGCACAGGGAGGAGGGGAGTACCTGCGGTGTAGATAACTGTATATATATTCAATGTGCAGCACAGGGAGGAGGGGAGGACCTGCGGTGTAGATAATTATATATTCTCCAATGTGCAGCACAGGGAGGAGGGGAGGACCTGCGGTGTAGATAACTGTATATATATTCAATGTGCAGCACAGGGAGGAGGGGAGGACCTGCGGTGCAGATAATTATATATTCTCCAATGTGCAGCACAGGGAGGAGGGGAGGACCTGCGGTGTAGATAACTGTATATATATTCAATGTGCAGCACAGGGAGGAGGGGAGGACCTGCGGTGTAGATAATTATATATTCTCCAATGTGCAGCACAGGGAGGAGGGGAGGACCTGCGGTGTAGATAACTGTATATATATTCAATGTGCAGCACAGGGAGGAGGGGAGGACCTGCGGTGTAGACAACTGTATATATATTCAATGTGCAGCACAGGGAGGAGGGGAGGACCTGCGGTGTAGACAACTGTATATATATTCAATGTGCAGCACAGGGAGGAGGGGAGGACCTGCAGTGTAGATAACTGTATATTCTCCAATATGCAGCACAGGGAGGAGGGGAGGACCTGCGGTGCAGATAACTGTATATTTTCCTATGTGCAGCACAGGGAGGAGGGGAGGACCTGCGGTGTAGATAACTGTATATATATTCAATGTGCAGCACAGGGAGGAGGGGAGGACCTGCGGTGTAGATAACTATATATTTCCAATGTGCAGCACAGGGAGGAGGGGAGCACCTGCGGTGTAGATAACTATACATTTCCAATGTGCAGCACAGGGAGGAGGGGAGGACCTGCGGTGTAGATAATTATATATTCTCCAATGTGCAGCACAGGGAGGAGGGGAGGACCTGCGGTGTAGATAACTGTATATATATTCAATGTGCAGCACAGGGAGGAGGGGAGGACCTGCGGTGTAGACAACTGTATATATATTCAATGTGCAGCACAGGGAGGAGGGGAGGACCTGCAGTGTAGATAACTGTATATTCTCCAATATGCAGCACAGGGAGGAGGGGAGGACCTGCGGTGCAGATAACTGTATATTTTCCTATGTGCAGCACAGGGAGGAGGGGAGGACCTGCGGTGTAGATAACTGTATATTCTCCAATGTGCAGCACAGGGAGGAGGGGAGGACCTGCGGTGTAGATAATTATATATTATCCAATGTGCAGCACAGGGAGGAGGGGAGGACCTGCGGTGTAGATAACTGTATATATATTCAATGTGCAGCACAGGGAGGAGGGGAGGACCTGCGGTGTAGATAACTATATATTTCCAATGTGCAGCACAGGGAGGAGGGGAGGACCTGCGGTGCAGATAATTATATATTCTTCAATGTGCAGCACAGGGAGGAGGGGAGGACCTGCGGTGCAGATAATTATATATTCTCCAATGTGCAGCACAGGGAGGAGGGGAGGACCTGCGGTGTAGATAATTATATATTCTCCAATGTGCAGCACAGGGAGGAGGGGAGGACCTGCGGTGTAGATAACTGTATATTTTCCTATGTGCAGCACAGGGAGGAGGGGAGGACCTGCGGTGTAGATAACTGTATACTTTCCAATGTGCAGCACAGGGAGGAGGGGAGGACCTGCGGTTTAGATAACTGTATATTCTCCAATGTGCAGCACAGGGAGGAGGGGAGGACCTGCGGTGTAGATAACTGTATACTTTCCAATGTGCAGCACAGGGAGGAGGGGAGGACCTGCGGTGTAGATAACTGTATATTTTCCTATGTACAGCACAGTCTGGTGCAGGAAGGAACGCAGTGCCCTCTATAGGTAGAGGAGGTTTTGTATAGGGAGATATAGGAGGAGTCTGGTGTACAGAAGAAACCCTGTGTCCTCTATAGGAGGTGTCATGTGATGTAGAGGGGCGGTACTTGTACCTGCACCATGAAATAGTCACAGAAGCTCCACCCCGGTTCGGTCCTCTTCTCTCGCAGAGTCCTCATCTCATCCTCAAAGTGTCCCAGGTTTCGGGTGAAGGACGTCAGCAGCAATGTGCGCAGTTTGGACAGGAAGAGAGACCAGGACTCCTGGGAGCGGGAAGTTTCCTTCAGGGGGTCCACCAGAACCATACACCTGAGGAGACAAAGAAAACCTTGTGTCCTCCTCCACAACAACTACCCACCAACCACAGAGCTTCATTTACCACATCTACCCAACCACAGAGCCTCATTTACCACATCTACCCAACCACAGAGCCTCATTTACCACATCTACCCAACCACAGAGCCTCATTTACCACATCTACCCAACCACAGAGCCTCATTTACCACACCTACCCAACCACAGAGCCTCATTTACCACACCTACCCAACCACAGAGCCTCATTTACCACACCTACCCAACCACAGAGCCTCATTTACCACACCTACCCAACCACAGAGCCTCATTTACCACACCTACCCAACCACAGAGCCTCATTTACCACACCTACCCAACCACAGAGCCTCATTTACCACATCTACCCAACCACAGAGCCTCATTTACCACACCTACCCAACCACAGAGCCTCATTTACCACATCTACCCAACCACAGAGCCTCATTTACCACATCTACCCAACCACAGAGCCTCATTTACCACATCTACCCAACCACAGAGCCTCATTTACCACATCTACCCAACCACAGAGCCTCATTTACCACACCTACCCAACCACAGAGCCTCATTTACCACATCTACCCAACCACAGAGCCTCATTTACCACATCTACCCAACCACAGAGCCTCATATACCACACCTACCCAACCACAGAGCCTCATTTACCACATCTACCCAACCACAGAGCCTCATTTACCACATCTACCCAACCACAGAGCCTCATTTACCACATCTACCCAACCACAGAGCCTCATTTACCACATCTACCCAACCACAGAGCCTCATTTACCACATCTACCCAATCACAGAGCCTCATATACCACATCTACCCAACCACAGAGCCTCATTTACCACACCTACCCAACCACAGAGCCTCATATACCACACCTACCCAGCCACAGAGCCTCATATTCCACACCTATCCAACCACAGAGCCTCATTTACCACACCTACCCAACCACAGAGCCTCATATTCCACACCTATCCAACCACAGAGCCTCATTTATCACACCTATCCAACCACAGAGCCTCATTTACCACATCTACCGAACCACAGAGCCTCATATTCCACACCTACCCAACCACCGAGCCTCATATTCCACACCTACCAACCAACCATAGAGCTTCACCTACCACACCTACCCACCAACCAACCACAGTGCTTCACCTATCCACCAACCACAGCGCTTCAGCTACCACACCTACCCACCAACCACAGCGCTTCACCTACCACACCTACCCAACCACAGAGCCTCATATACCACACCTACCCAACCACAGAGCCTCATATACCACACCTACCCAACCACAGAGCCTCATATACCACACCTACCCAACCACAGAGCCTCATATACCACACCTACCCAATCACAGAGCCTCATATACCACACCTACCCAACCACAGAGCCTCATATACCACACCTACCCAACCACAGAGCCTCATATACCACACCTACGCAACCACAGAGCCTCATTTACCACATCTACCCAACCACAGAGCCTCATTTACCACACCTACGCAACCACAGAGCCTCATTTACCACACCTACCCAACCACAGAGCCTCATTTACCACATCTACCCAACCACAGAGCCTCATATACCACATCTACCCGACCACAGAGCCTCATTTACCACATCTACCCAACCACAGAGCCTCATTTACCACACCTACGCAACCACAGAGCCTCATTTACCACACCTACCCAACCACAGAGCCTCATTTACCACATCTACCCAACCACAGAGCCTCATATACCACATCTACCCGACCACAGAGCCTCATTTACCACATCTACCCAACCACAGAGCCTCATTTACCACACCTACGCAACCACAGAGCCTCATTTACCACACCTACCCAACCACAGAGCCTCATTTACCACATCTACCCAACCACAGAGCCTCATATACCACATCTACCCGACCACAGAGCCTCATTTACCACATCTACCCAACCACAGAGCCTCATATACCACACCTACGCAACCACAGAGCCTCATTTACCACACCTATCCAACCACAGAGCCTCATTTACCACATCTACCCAACCACAGAGCCTCATATACCACACCTACCCAGCCACACAGCCTCATTTACCACACAGCCTCATTTATCACACCTACCCAAACACAGAGCCTCATATACCACACCTACCCAACCACACAGCCTCATTTACCACACAGCCTCATTTATCACACCTACCCAAACACAGAGCCTCATATACCACACCTATCCAACCACAGAGCCCCATTTACCACACCTACCTAACCACCGAGCCTCATTTACCCCACCTACCCAACCACCGAGCCTCATATTCCACACCTACCCAACCAACCATGGAGCTTCACCTACCACACCCACCCACCAACCAACCACAGTGCTTCACCTACCACACCTACCCACCAACCACAGCACTTCACCTACCACACCTACCCACCAACCACAGCGCTTCACCTACCACAGCGATTCACCTACCACACCTACCCACCAACCACAGCGCTTCACCTACCACACCTACCCAACCACAGAGCCTCATATTCCACACCTATCCAACCACAGAGCCCCATTTACCACACCTACCCAACCACCGAGCCTCATATTCCACACCTACCAACCAACCAGAGCTTCACCTACCACACCTACCCACCAACCAACCACAGTGCTTCACCTATCCACCAACCACAGCGCTTCACCTACCAAACCTACCCACCAACCACAGCGCTTCACCTACCACACCTACCCACCAACCACAGCGCTTCACCTACCACACCTACCCACCAACCACACCTACCCACCAAGCACAGCGCTTCACCTACCCTCCAAACACAGCGCTTCACCTACCACACCTACCCACCACAGAGCCTCATATTCCACACCTATCCAACCACAGAGCCTCATTTACCACACCTACCAACCACAGAGCCTCATATTCCACACCTACCCAACCACAGAGCCTCATTTACCACACCTACCCAACCACAGAGCCTCATATTCCACACCTACCCAACCACAGAGCCTCATTTACCACATCTACCGAACCACAGAGCCTCATATTCCACACCTACCCAACCACAGAGCCTCATATTCCACACCTACCCAACCACAGAGCCTCATATTCCACACCTACCCAACCACAGAGCCTCATATACCACACCTACCCAACCACAGAGCCTCATTTACCACACCTACCCAACCACAGAGCCTCATATTCCACACCTATCCAACCACAGAGCCTCATTTATCACACCTATCCAACCACAGAGCCTCATTTACCACATCTACCGAACCACAGAGCCTCATATTCCACACCTACCCAACCACCGAGCCTCATATTCCACACCTACCAACCAACCATAGAGCTTCACCTACCACACCTACCCACCAACCAACCACAGTGCTTCACCTATCCACCAACCACAGCACTTCAGCTACCACACCTACCCACCAACCACAGCGCTTCACCTACCACACCTACCCACCAAGCACAGCGCTTCACCTACCCACCAACCACAGCGCTTCACCTACCACACCTACCCACCACAGAGCCTCATATTCCACACCTATCCAACCACAGAGCCTCATTTACCACATCTACCCAACCACAGAGCTTCATATTCCACACCTATCCAACCACAGAGCCTCATATTCCACACCTACCCAACCACAGAGCCTCATTTACCACACCTACCCAACCACAGAGCCTCATATTCCACACCTATCCAACCACAGAGCCTCATATTCCACACCTACCCAACCACAGAGCCTCATTTATCACACCTACCCAACCACAGAGCCTCATATTCCACACCTATCCAACCACAGAGCCTCATTTACCACATCTACCGAACCACAGAGCCTCATATTCCACACCTACCCAACCACAGAGCCTCATTTACCACACCTACCCAACCAGAGAGCCTCATATTCCACACCTACCCAACCACAGAGCCTCATATTCCACACCTACCCAAACACAGAGCCTCATATACCACACCTATCCAACCACCGAGCCCCATTTACCACACCTACCTAACCACAGAGCCTCATTTACCACACCTACCCAACCACAGAGCCTCATATACCACACCTACCCAACCACAGAGCCTCATTTATCACACCTACCCAAACACAGAGCCTCATATACCACACCTATCCAACCACAGAGCCCCATTTACCACACCTACCTAACCACCGAGCCTCATTTACCCCACCTACCCAACCACTGAGCCTCATTTACCACATCTACCCAACCACTGAGCCTCATTTACCCCACCTACCCAACCACTGAGCCTCATTTACCACACCTACCCAACCACAGAGCCTCATATACCACACCTACCCAACCACCGAGCCTCATATACCACACCTACCCAACCACAGAGCCTCATATTCCACACCTACCCAACCACAGAGCCTCATATTCCACACCTACCCAACCACAGAGCCTCATATACCACATCTACCCGACCACAGAGCCTCATTTACCACATCTACCCAACCACAGAGCCTCATATACCACACCTACGCAACCACAGAGCCTCATTTACCACACCTATCCAACCACAGAGCCTCATTTACCACATCTACCCAACCACAGAGCCTCATATACCACACCTACCCAGCCACACAGCCTCATTTACCACACAGCCTCATTTATCACACCTACCCAAACACAGAGCCTCATATACCACACCTACCCAACCACACAGCCTCATTTACCACACAGCCTCATTTATCACACCTACCCAAACACAGAGCCTCATATACCACACCTATCCAACCACAGAGCCCCATTTACCACACCTACCTAACCACCGAGCCTCATTTACCCCACCTACCCAACCACCGAGCCTCATATTCCACACCTACCCAACCAACCATGGAGCTTCACCTACCACACCCACCCACCAACCAACCACAGTGCTTCACCTACCACACCTACCCACCAACCACAGCACTTCACCTACCACACCTACCCACCAACCACAGCGCTTCACCTACCACAGCGATTCACCTACCACACCTACCCACCAACCACAGCGCTTCACCTACCACACCTACCCAACCACAGAGCCTCATATTCCACACCTATCCAACCACAGAGCCCCATTTACCACACCTACCCAACCACCGAGCCTCATATTCCACACCTACCAACCAACCAGAGCTTCACCTACCACACCTACCCACCAACCAACCACAGTGCTTCACCTATCCACCAACCACAGC
>JBBDGP010005471.1:0-132135 GCA_037952835.1 Lithobates septentrionalis
GCTAATATGACAATTTTGTGAAAAAAAAAAAAAAAGAAAAAAAAAAATCTTGATTTTGCAAAGAATTGTGGGAAAAAATGACAACTTCAAAAAACTCATCAGGCATCTTTCTAAATACCTTGGAATGTCTTCTTTCCAAAAAGGGGTCATTTGGGGGGTATTTGTACTTTTCTGGCATGTTAGGGTCTCAAGAAATGAGATAGGCCATCAGTAATTCAGGTGTGATCAATTTTCAGATATTGGCACCATAGCTTGTGGACGCTATAACTTTCACAAACACCAAATAATATACACCGATTTGGGTTATTTTTACCAAAGATATGTAGCGGTATACATTTTGGCCAAAATATATGAAGAAAAAATTACTTATTTGCAAAATTTTATAACAGAAACGAAGAAAAATGCATTTTTTTACAGAATTTTCGGTCTTTTTTCTTTTATAGCGCAAAAAATAAAGAACCCAGCGGTGATTAAATACCACCAAAAGAAAGCTCTATTTGTGTGAAAAAAAGGACAAAAAATTCATTTGGGTACAGTGTTGCATGACTGAGTAATTGTCATTCAAAGTGTGAGAGCACCGAAAGCTGAAAATTGGTCTGGTTAGGAAGGGGGTTTAAGTGCCCAGTGGTCAAGTGGTTAAAGGCATCAGTGAGCCGGGCCACCTTCTCCACCGCTCTTCCTCTGACTGAACGAAGCCTCAGCAACGCGTTGTCCAGCACCAGGAAATTGTAACCTCCCAGGGTCTGGAAATGCATTGCACAAACCTTTCTTCAAGGCCTCCTGAAGATGTTTCATCCTCTGCTCCCTCTGCGAAGGCAGGATAAGTTCTGCAACCTTACCCTTGTAACGTGGATCAAAAAGGGTTGCCAGCCAGTAATGATCCCTCTCCTTTATACCACGAATCCTAGGCTCCTTTTGCAGAATCAGGGAGGCCATGCAGCGTAAGTTTGCAGAGGCATTCGATTCTGAGTCCTCTGGGTCACTAAGGATCACATGATCCGTAACTACCTCCTCCCAGCCACGTACAACTCCTTGAGTTTTTGGGGACTCCTCCTCCTCCTGCGGGCCCGCAGGAATGCTATCTGGATAGAGGGGGCCTTGAGAGGTCAGGAAGTCCTTCTCTTCCTCCCGCTGTTCTGCCTCAAGTGCCCTGTCCATTATTCCATGAAGCGTGTGCTCCAACAGGAAGACTAGAGGGACAGTGTCACTGATGCATGCATTGTCGCTGCTCACCATCCTTGTGGCCTCCTCAAATGGTGACAGGACAGTGCATGCATCCTTGATCGGTAGCCACTGGCGTGGCGAAAAGAAGCCAAGCTCCCCTGACCCTGTCCTGGTGCCATTCTCGCACAAGTACTCATTGATGGCTCTCTGCTGCGTGTGCAGCCGCTGCAGCGCTGCCAACGTTGAGTTCTGCATGTCACAAATGAGGTTGATAGGTGGGCAGGTTGCATTCCCTTTTGAATGTCAGCCAGCTGAGCACTGGCATTGTATGACCGGCGGAAATGACCACAGACTTTTCTGGCCTGCCTCAGGAGATCCTGTAAGCCTGTGTACCTGCTCAAGAACCGTTGCGCCACCAAATTCAGGACGTGTGCCAAACGTGGAACATGGGTCAAGTGTCCTTGTCGGAGGGCGGAGAGAAGGTTGGTGCCATTGACGCATACAACCATTCCTGGCTGAAGCTGGCGTGGCTTCAACCACCTCTGAGCCTGCCCCTGCAGAGCTGACAGATTCTCTGCCACAGTGTGGCTCCTATCCCCCAAGCACACCAACTCAAACACCGCATGGCATCTTTTTGTCTGAGTGCTTGCGTAGCCCCTTGAACGCTTACAGAACACCGCTGGTTCAGAGGACAAATCTGCAGACGAGGCAATAGAGGAAGAAGAGGAGAGGGCTGTGGCAGAATCACCACTAGCAGTTTGAAGGCGTGGTGGTGGAACAAGCTCCAACAATACTAAACCCTGTCGTGCATCCTTCCCAGCTGCCAGCAGAGTTACCCAGTGCGCCGTGAAGGAAAGGTAATGTCCCTGCCCATACCTGCTGGACCATGAGTCAACGGTAATATGCACCTTACTGCTGACCGCCCTGTCCAATGAGGCCAAAACATTGCCTTCCACATGCCGGTAGAGAGCCGGAATGGCCTTCCGTGAAAAGAAATGGTGTTTTGGAACCTGCCACTGAGGTACAGTACATTCCACAAATTCACAAAAGGGGGCAGAGTCTACCAGCTGAAAAGGCAGCAGTTGCAGTGCTAGCATTTTGGCCAAGCTAGCATTTAGACGCTAAGCTTGTGGATGGCTGAGGCCGAATTTCTTTTTACGGTTCAGCAACTAGGGTAGGGAAATTTGCCTGCTAAAATTAGATGGTGGTGTACTGCTAGCAGATTGGATGCAAGTACTTGGGACACCTATTGCTATACCTTCATTCCTCTCAATGCAGGTTTTTGAGAGGACTGGAGGTATAGTGGGATTGGAGATCCCAGATGAGGAGCAAGGATAAGTCCACCTTTTTTCTTTGATGTGGGTCTTTCAAGTGCTGTTGCTAACGAACTGCAGGGCAGGTTTGTCATATGTCTGGTCAAGCATGTGGTGCCCAAGCGGCTGCTGTTCTGGCCACGCTTGATCTGCTACAAACATAGGTTGCAAACAGCAACAGTACGATCTGCTGCACACGTGTCGAAAAAGGCCCATACCAAGGAACTTTTAAAAGTCAGCGGGGAGTCAGCAGCGCCCTGCACCTGCGGAGCTCTGCGGTGTGATGTAATGGGGTGGCTGCCCCCTAGAAGATATGCTGCCTCGTTGGAGTTGTGCCTCTTCCTCATCCTCTTCCTCCTCCTCCTCCTCCTCCCTTCTATCAGGCACCCAAGTAGAGTCAGTGACCTCATCACCCCCTCCCTCCTCGTCACTGGAGAAAACTTGGCAGTATGCTGCAGCTGGGGGATCACGACTGCCAGTTTCTTGTCCTTATTGGGCACCCCTTCTCTCTAGGCTCACATTACTCCCTTCCTCAACCTGGGAACCAACATCGGAGCCTTCAAATCGCTGCGCATCCTCCAGCAGCATGTACCCGACACTGTGGTCAAATAATTCCGGGGACTCCTCAGTGCATGATGGTGGGGGCTACAGAAGGAGTGACTGTGAAAAAGGAGCCGGTTGCGTTGGGACGCAAACTACTCTGAGCCTGGGTGACAAAGGATGAGGACGGCTTTGTTATCCACTCCACCAACTCCTCTGCATGTTCTGGCTCAATAACACAGCTCCTCAGCCACTTGTTTACTTCCCTAATCTCCCTTTCTGGTGTGGCTCGATGTACCGGTAGTATTCCTGAGAATTCCACCTTGGAGGTCCTTTTAGCTCAATTTAGCTCCCCAGTTCCTAAAATCGTTCTTTGGGACACTCAATCTGCCTCTGACTTTGTCATTGGTGCCAACATGCACCATGACAGCCGGGTCTTCCCCAACCCCTCCCAGTAATCTGTCCACCAGATCCGTGATGTGCCGAACCCGAGCGCCCAGTAGACAGCATACAGTTCGCCGCTTCAGGTCTTTGTCACAGATTTGCCCTCTCTGTCCTTCTAAGAATTGAGTCCCCTACCACCAGAAACTGTCCTATTCTTTCCCTTCACTCCCCCCCCCCCCCCCCCACTCTCACTGGAGGAGTTCTTCCCCTGGCAGCTAGGAGAGTCCCTCAGGTCCAGCAGTGCTGGTCCCTGAATGGTTTCACCAATGTCACTCAATGGATCGTACTTATTGGGATTCTTCAGCCCTGGATCGGCCTCCCTGGCACTTCCTCCTCTATCCATGCTGACTGTCACCCATCTACTCTTTTCTGGTGCCTGCACCTCTTTGTCTCCACCCGCCTCTGTGCTGGCCCCTTTAGGCACCTGCCGGCTCTCCTTTAGTATGGAGGGTCTTCCATTTAAAAGCAAAAAAATTGTTTTTGATCTTTCGCTTTTAACTTATTTTTTATTTTTTCCAGCCTGGACAGGAAGGGACATCATGATGTCACTCCGGTCCTCCAAGGCCATAGAGTCAATCAAAGAGTGTATTTTTTTTTTCTCAGGCGAACTGGCGGTAACGGGGGTGGTCTCCTCCCGCCACTTCAGAAACCGGCCCAGTGGCTCATAAGCCGCTCAGACTGGTCTCATAAGAAAGCCGGCCGTCTGCTGAATATAACGGGTGGGGGTCACAGCTGATATCCCTGGTAAACCACTTGCAGACCTCAGTGTACACTAATTCATTTTAAAAGTGTTCTATAGGGTTGAGGTCAGGACTCTGTGCAGGCCGGTCAAGTTCCTCCACCCCAAACGCACTCATCTATGTCTTTATGGCCCTTTCTTTGATCACTGGTCTCAATCATTTGATGGAGAGGGGATTATGGTGTGGTGTTGTTTTATAGGGGTTGGGCTTGGCCCCTTAGTTCCATTAAAGGGAACTCTTAAGGCATCAGCATTCCAAGAGATTTTGGACAATTTCATGCTCCCAACTTTGTGGGAACAGTTTGGGGATGGCCCCTTTCTGTTCCAACATGACTGAGCACCAGTGCATAAAGCAAGGTCCATGAAGACATGGATGAGCGAGTTTGGGGTGGAGGAACTTGACTGGCCTGCACAGAGTCCCGACCTCAACCCGATAGAACAGTGGAGACTGCGAGCCAGGCCTTCTTGTCCACATCGGTGCCTGACCTCACAATTGCACTTCTGGAAGAATGGTCAAACATTCCCATAGACACACTCCTAAACCTTGTGGACAGCCTTCCCAGAAGAGTTGGAGCTGTTATAGCTGCAAAGGGCGGGCCAACTCAATTTTGAACCCTACAGACTAAGGCTGGGATGCCATTAAAGTTCATGTGCATGTAAAGGCAGGCGTCCCAATACTTTTGGTAATATAGTGTATATATACGTATTGTGCTTGGCAAGTGGTTAAATGACCATCTTTTCAACCAAGTATTGCTGCTAAAAATGATCTAAGGAGGTTAGTGAAGGAAAAGTATCTGACCCGCTTCCAGCTCCTTCTCTTCCAGATTTCAGAATTTCTCCTTTGTGTTTGATTCCTAAGAAAGGGCCGAAAAGTTTTTCGCTTTATACATCGTTTATCTGACCAACAAGTTTTCACCTCATACATGGCTTCTTACCAACAAGTGTTCTCTGAAGCGTGTTCTGGGTTGGATTGATGGCTACAAGTCGTAGATTCATCCTAATTGACGTCTTTGGCCACGTTCAGGCTTCAAAGGGTGGATCAACTCAATATTGAACCCTACGGACTAAGACTGGGATGCCATTAAAGTTCATGTGCGTGCAAAGACAGGCATCCCGATACTTTTGACAATATAGCGTAGGCAGAGTAGAAAATCACTTGAATCAACAACCCCACCTAATGGTTGGCCATACACTCTCTTTAATCAATCTTTCCCAATAGGAATAATTCATCTAAATATTTGACAACCCATTCAACTAAAATGCCAAAGTGGATTTCGATCAGCCGTTGGAAGACGTTTTTGAGTACGTCTCAGTTCCTTGCCCCCTACTCCACCTAAGAATGAGGGATACATTCCAGAAGGAGGCGCTCTTCAACTTGTGTATGGCAGCGTTTCGTCATTACCGACTGGAAAATGGAGAGCTGGAGGCACTGAAGCAATTTGTTGACTTTTATTAGTTGCGTATAGAGGTGCAGCTGGTGCGATCATATAAAATAAATATTCTCCAGCAGAAATGTCTGCTCAGGGCTGTCTGGGTGGGATAAGATGAGATGCGGCTGACATGGGGGGGACGGGGGGGGGGGGGGGGGGACGTCTGAGACATGCCGACTCATTTTAATATGCTGCTCTTTGCTTTTCAGACGCAGCTCATAGATCTGTCTACTGTAGATGTGATCCTAATCTCTAACTATCATTGTATGATGGCACTGCCATACATCACCGAGCACACGGGATTCACCGGCACCGTCTACGCCACCGAGCCCACTGTACAGATCGGCAGGTAAACCCTCAGGAGAGAACAATTATTTCTATTGCCTGTTGTTTTTTTTTGTTTTTTTTTAAATCTGTTGTTTTTTTGTTTTTTTTGTTTTTTTTTTTGTTTTTTTTTTTATACTTCTATTTTTTATACTATTGGTTATGTTCTTTATAGAGTAAATAGAAGCATTCACAGCAGTCCCTGCCCCCAGAGTAACTTAAGCTGGCCATAGATGGATGAATATTCGTCCGTTTCAGCAGGGATCAGCAAGTCGATTGGCTGAACGAAAAAAATAAAAAAAAAACAAAACAAACCATTTACCGTGTATACTCGAGTATAAGTCGAATTTTTCAGCACATTTTTTTGTGCTGAAAGTGCCCCCCCTCGACTTATACTTGAGTCAAGCACTTTTCTGCAGCAAAAAATTTTATTTTCTGAACCGACTTTGGGGCCCCGTATCTCAGGGCCACTTGATGCTAGGAACCCAGAATTTGGTGTGCAAACCCACTGGAAATGGTACGATAATATATCCAAAGCTGGGGTTCCTAGCACCAAGTGGCCCTGAGATACGGGGCCCCAAAACCGGTTCGGAAAATGTCATTCTCTGCTGCAGAAAAGTGCTTGACATTTTCTGAACTGATTTTTGGGGCCCTGTATCTCGGAGCCACTTGGTGCTAGAAACCCCAGCTTTGGAAATGTTATGCTGCTAGTTCCACTGGGTTTGCACACCGAATTTGGGGTTCTTAGCACTAAGTGGCCCCGAGATACAGGGCCCCAAATTCGGTCAACTGTGTCCATCTGCAGCAATGTCATTTCGGGACCCTTTGGGTTCAGAGACCCCAAATTTTTGCTGCAGCTAGGGGGCATCTAGGAACCCTTAACTACCGAGTTTGAAGTTCAGGGGACCTATGGCTGCAAATGGGCACAGTGAGGCATGCAAATGGGCACAGTGATGCTGCAAATGGGCATTGTTGACCCTCTTTTCCACTTACAGTAGCTGTGCATTTCTCACCCTCGTCTTATACTCGGGTCAATACGTTTTTCCCATATTTTTTTTGTGGTAAATTAGGGCCTCGACTTTACTCGGAACGACTTATACTCGAGTATATACGGTATATGTCCAGCTTTACACTCCTATAATCTTATCACAGTTAGATAAACAGGCACATAATCATTTAAAGTTTATGTAAAACCTAACAATGATCTTTTCCTATTTGCTGCCTTTTGGTCTGTTAACCACTTGAGAATTTTAAAAATAAAGCAGCCCATACATTAGTCTTTTTTTCCCCTTTCGTCTTTCAGGACAGCCACCATGAGAGATAGTCTCCTCCTCTTCCTCTTAGGAAACACTGCGCCAGCCCATAAATTCTCACTTCCCCCTGCCAGACCTCAGTATTAGTGTTTCCTCCGGTGGGGAGACACTGTGCAAGGAACCAGGCTCTTCAGTCAGGGGACTGTGGCTGTTATTTGTTTTGAGCCTGTAAATGGGAGCAGGGGCTTCCTATGGGCATGGGGGGGACTTACCCCTCGTTCGGTGGCCACCACTTCCTAGCTGAGCGCAGCTTCAGGCTGTGGGGGTTCCCTATCGCGGTCACAGGGCTGCAGCAGGCTGGCGTCCGCCCTTCCTGTATACTTTACAGGCCGCTCTCTTTTTGGAACTAGGCGGGCCGGACGACGGGCGACGTCATTTCCGGCGGAAGGGCGGGGGCTTGCCTTTGACCCGCGGCTTCCGGTTCCGGGTCGCAGGGCTGATAGGGAAGCCAGGCACAGGCTGGAGACGAGTCTGGGACGCGCACAGGCAGCGTTGGACTCGGTAGTAGCAACCACCTGCAAGTCATGTCGGAAGCGGATGCTCAACCAACGGACACTACCTCCAGCCTTCCTAAGGTAAGAGTGCCTTGGGGAAAAGTACTCCTTACCTAGGATTGTTCCTCCATGTATGGTTCCTGTCATGGGGGGGCAGATCCCCTGGGTGGTCAGGGGAGGGAGGCTCAGATCCCCATAGATTAAGGAGGGTCTAGTGCACTCCCAGGGTTGTATCCTTGTTTTTTTTTAAAAAAAAAAAAAAAAAAAAGTGACAAAATTTTTGTTTTTTCCTTTCTTGTATTTCAGAAAGCTACAGAAAAATCTAAGTCTACCCATAGCTCTAAGAGGAGGTGTGCCTCTTGCAGGGACACATTAGGGGAGGCATGGACAAAGGTCTTGTGTAGGGAGTGCATAGACTCCCTTGTTAAGGAGAGGGACTCTGAACAGGAGTCAGGACTTGCAGCCTCAGTAAAGGAGCTCTCGTCCACCTTTTCTTCATTTAAAGCCTTATTTGAAAGGTTTCAACCTCCCATTAGTCCAGCTCCCCAGGATACAACCCCGCCTCAGGCGCAGGGCTCTGCTCCTGCCCAACCTGCAGCTTCAGTTAGGGCAGAGGAAGCTCCAGGGCCTTCCGGAGTGGAACTAAGACAGCCAGATAGTTCCTCCTCCGATTCCCAGGATGGTTCAGAGGGGGAGGACCAGGACGGGGAGTCCAAGAGATCCTCCAGATATAAATTATCCCTAGAGGAGGTAGAGGACCTCTTAGGGGCTATTTATACAACCCTCGGTATTCAGGAGGACAGGAAACCCCTGACCCTTCATGACCAGATGTACAGAGGCTTGGGGGAACAAAAGAGAAAGGTTTTTCCAGTTCATGAAGTACTGGTTGAAACTATCAAAAAGGAGTGGCAGGATCCTGAAAGGAAACCCTTTTTTTCTAGATCCTTAAAAAGGAGATTTCCATTTTCGGATGATCCTACATCTATCTGGAATAAAAATCCCAAGTTAGATGCTGCTTTCTCCCAGGTTTCCAGACACACTGACCTGGCATTTGAGGACATGGGGGCCCTGGTGGATGTCATGGATAAGAGAATAGACTCTCTCCTTAAAAAGACGTGGGATTCAACAATTGGTAATTTGAAACCTGAGTTGGCTGTCACAGTAGTGGCTCGCAATCTGGAGCACTGGCTCTCTAAGATTCAAGAGCATATTGAGGCTGGAACGGCAAAAGAAACCATTCTGTCTTCTTTCCCTACGATTCTGCGGGGTATCGCCTACATAGCTGATGCCTCGGCAGAGTCAGTACGTATGACGGCCAGATCAGCGGCTCTGGCCAATTCGGCCAGGAGAGCCCTCTGGCTAAAAACCTGGCCGGGCGATAGCGCCTCTAAAGTCAAATTGTGCGGCATACCGTTAACGGGAGACCTTCTCTTCGGCCCAGGCTTAGAGACTGTCTTAGACCGCACAGCAGACAGGAAGAAATCCTTCCCGGTTAAGCGGAAAACCCCTGCACCTACAAAGAAGGGGTTTCGTCCGCAAAAGCGTAAAGAGACTCCAAAGCCGGAAGGGCAAAGGAAGCTCTGGGGGAAAGGCAAGGGCAGAGGAGGGGCGATTTTTCGCCCTCCTGAACAGCCCCGTAAAAGTCAATGACTCCCCAACCATAGTGGGGGGAAGATTGGGGGCCTTTCTCCCACAGTGGGAAGCAATATCCCCCAATCGCTTTGTCCTAGGGATTATAAGAAAGGGGTACCATATCGATTTCACAAATCTTCCTCCTCGGAGATTTTTGGTCACGCACCTACCCAGGTGTACGGCAAAAGCCGAGGCTCTGTTGGAAGCACTAAGAGATCTGGTAGATCAGAATGTGGTTCTAAGAGTTCCAAAAGCCGAGGAGGGAGAGGGGTTTTATTCACACATCTTCGTAGTGAAGAAACCCACAGGGAAATTCAGACTAATTCTGAATCTAAAGCCCCTGAACAAGTCAGTGACATACAGGAGATTCCGTATGGAAACAATTTTCACGGTGAGAACACTGTTGCCCCGCAACTGCTTTATGGTATCCCTGGACCTAAAGGACGCGTATCTACACGTTCCCATAGCAGAAGCCTCACAGAGGTTTCTCCGGCTAGCGGTAGATCTAGGTGGAACAAAGGTACATCTACAGTTTCAGGCGCTGCCTTTCGGGCTATCCTCCTCGCCCCGCATCTTCACCAAGGTCTTGGCGGAGGTGATGGCCTTTCTTCGGCTCCAGGGAGTATCAGTGATAGCATACCTGGACGACCTGCTCCTGTTTGCAGCGTGTCCACTGCAGTTAGTCAGGGATCTAGAACTTACAAAAAGAGTTCTTACAGGTCTAGGGTGGCTAATGAACTTGGAGAAATCCAGTTTGATTCCCTCCCAGCGCATTACCTACTTGGGGTACCAGTTGGACTCAACACTACTGAGAGTGTTTCTTCCAACAGAAAAAATACTAAAGCTGGACAGGGCGGTGGCTTGTCTCCAGTGCAGCAGTCGGGTCTCCATAAGAGTTCTGATGTCGGCCCTGGGTCTTTTGACCGCGACCCTCCCAGCAGTGCAATGGGCAGGTCTGCACTTTCGTCCCTTACAGTCCTTTGTCCTAAGGGTGTGGGATCACAGCCAGAGAAATCTGGATGCCTTGGTTCAGGTCCCATCCCAAGTAAAGAGATCCCTCTGGTGGTGGAGGAGGGTCTCAAACTTGTCGCAGGGTCGTCTGTGGTTCATCCCAGTCTCTCAGGTGGTAACCACAGACGCAAGCGGCAGAGGTTGGGGGGCGCATCTGGGTTCCCTTGTAGCACAGGACACCTGGGAGGGAGACGAACTCAGAAGGTCGTCCAATTGGAAGGAGCTGAAGGCAATTGGGCTAGCACTCAGGTTCTTCAAAAAGGAGCTACAGGGCCACCATGTTCAGGTGCAGTCAGACAACTCGTCCGCCGTAGCCTATGTGAACAAGCAGGGAGGCACAAGGAGCGGAGTACTGTTGGCATTGGCATCAGACATTCTGAGCTGGGCCGAGACTCACACTCTCTCACTTTCAGCAGTCTACCTGAGAGGAGAAGAGAATGTGAAAGCAGACTTTCTCAGCCGAACCAAGCTGAGAGAGGGCGACTGGATCCTCAACCAGGAGGTTTTCAGTCTCATCTCAGAGAAGTGGGGTCCTCCGGAGGTAGATCTGTTCGCGTCAAGAAGCAACGCGAAAGCCCCTTGTTTTTTCTCCCTAAACAGAGGGGAGGGAGCGCGAGGGGTCGACGCGTTGATCCAGGACTGGCAGTTCAGAATCTGCTATGCCTTCCCGCCCCCAGCGTTATTACCAGCAGTTCTCAGGAAGTTTCAGATGGAAAACACGTCCCTGATTCTGGTAGCACCACATTGGCCAAAGAGGGCTTGGTTCTCAGTACTCAAGCAGCTAGCGGTCGAACCTCCCTTATTCCTGCCACCTCGAGAGGATCTCCTCTCACAGGGCCCAGTCCTCTGTCCACAGGTTCACCAATGGCAGTTAGCGGCCTGGCTACTGAGGAGGGTATGCTGAGAGCTAGGGGTTTTTCTGAGAAATTAATCTCCACCCTCCTCAGTAGCAGGAAGAAGGAAACACGCCAGATATATAAAAAAATCTGGGTACGTTTCAATAAATGGTGTGCAGAAGGCTCCTTTGCGGTACATAGTCCCACAGCTGTTGGAATTCCTTCAGTGCGGGGCAGACAGGGGTTTATCCATAAGTACCCTTAAGGGTCAGGTGTCAGCACTCAGTGCTTATTTAGAGAAACATCTGGCCACCAACCCCTGGGTGGTCAGATTCTTTAAGGCTCTGTCTAGACAAAGACCGGTTCAAGGTCCTCCCTTTCCCAAGTGGGACCTATCGTTAGTTTTGCAGGGCCTGACGGGAATCCCCTTTGAACCTTTAGAGGAATGTCTACTAAAGGATCTTACGTTAAAAACAGTTTTTTTGGTAGCAGTGACAACTGCCAGGAGAGTCAGCGAGATTGAGGCCTTATCTGTTAGACCTCCCTTTTGTGTTATTTTTCCAGATCGGATCATCTTTAAGACCGATCCAGCATTTTTACCTAAGGTTGCTTCTGGTTTCCACAGAAGTCAGGAGGTAATTTTACCCTCATTTTGTCCCAACCCCGCGGGGGAAAGGGAATTAAAATTTCATTCTTTGGATGTAAGGAGATGTATCCTTAGATACCTAGAGCTGACCAAGACGTTTAGAAAGTCAGACTCTTTATTTGTTTTGTTTTCTGGGGCCAGAAAGGGATGCAAAGCGTCTCGACGCACTATTGCCAGATGGCTCAGAGTAGCCATTGGCCAGGCCTATACATTGGCAGGGAAAGAAATCCCAATGGGTATAAGAGCACACTCTACTAGAGCTATGGCAGCTTCGCAGGCAGAAAGGGCTGGAGCAACGCCAGAGCAAATATGCAGGGCTGCAACATGGTCCAGCTACTCCACTTTTGTAAAGCACTACAGAGTGGACCTGGTGTCGGCTAGTGAGCAAGCCTTTGGGCGAAAGGTATTGCAAGCTGTAGTCCCACCCTAAACTGGTAAGTGCTCGTTTATCCTCTCATGGTGGCTGTCCTGAAAGACAAAAGGGGAAAATTAGAGTTACGTACCGGTAACGTCTTTTCCAGTAGTCTTTCAGGACAGCCCTAGTTACCCACCCGAAGTTTTTGGGGGGGTCTTACAAAAGACCAGAACGCAGCATGATAATGATTTGGAATAGTATGTTATTAATGTGTTCTTGTGTCTCCCCAGCTGACCGGAGGTAATCTCGGAATATACTGAGGTCTGGCAGGGGGAAGTGAGAATTTATGGGCTGGCGCAGTGTTTCCTAAGAGGAAGAGGAGGAGACTATCTCTCATGGTGGCTGTCCTGAAAGACTACTGGAAAAGACGTTACCGGTACGTAACTCTAATTTTTTTTCTATCATTCGACCAGCAGATTGAAGGACAATAAAAAAAAGCATTCGATTCCCCCATTAACACGTTTGATGTAGATGGGGGAATCCACCTCGATGAGCCTTTGTATTCTAAAAGAGGGGGACATTTCCCCTGCAAATCAGAATGCATGAATGAATGAATGATTTGTAAAGCGCTGCAAATGCGAACTGAATCGCCTCAAGGCGCTAATGCGTTTTGTGTTGTCGGCTTCTTAGAAGAGGAAGGTCTTGAGTTTTTTTCTGAAGGCCAGATGGTTTTCTTCCATGCGGATGTGAGACGGAAGAGTGTTCCATAGCCGAGGTCCTTGGACCGCGAATCTTCGTTCTCCCTTTGCTTTGTAGCGGTATTTGGGAATGAGGAGGAGGTTTTGGTTAGATGATCGCAGATTGCGATTGGGTGTGTAGTGTTTTATTTTCTCTCAGAGGTATTGAGGGGCGTTACCTTGTATGCATTTGTGGGTGAGGCAGAGGGTCTTGAATGTGATCTGATTCTTTACGGTTAGCCAATGTAGGCTTCTCAGGGATGGGGAAATGGACTCCCAGGGTTTTTTTCCTGTTAGCAGTCTTGCCGTCTCGTTTTGGATGGCCTGTAGGCGCGCAAGCTGATATTGGGGTAATCCTATGTAGAACGAGTTTGCGTAGTCGAGTCGGAAATTGATGATTGTTCCAACTACTGCTGCTTTGTCCTCTTCTGGGATGAAGGGGATGAGTCTACGTAGCAAGCGGAGGAGATGGTGAGATCCGCTAACTACTGATCCTATTTGTGTATCCATTGTTATTTCTGAGTCAAAGATAACTCAGAGACTCTTGGCTTTGGTGCTTGAAGAGATGGTCTGTCCAAAGATGGTTGGAGGTGTCCATGGAGTCTTGGTTTTGGGATTTTGGTTAGCGTGTAGGAGAAGAACATTGAGTGAAGAAGATCCAGAAAACCATTTAGGCCTGCCTATACATTGATTGAAGCTAAACCAGCTGAATTTCAATCAATGTATGGTTGGCATAAGAGATGCATACAACAAGGTTTGTAGGATGCATTGCTTACACCTGCCTCTGGTTCGCCCACTGCTGTTATTGGCAATTACTGGCTGTCAAATTGACAGCCAGCAATTGCTTTTAAATCGCACCACATATGGCCAGCTTAAGAGATGCATTCAAAACTGTTTTTAGGATGCATCCCTTGCACCAAGCTCCTGTCCCCCTCCTGCTGGTCTGCCCAACACTGTTATCTGCAATTACTGGTTGTCAAAATGACAGCCAGCAGTGTCTTTAATTTACAAAGCACGCATGGCCAGCTTAAGAGATACATTCAACAAAGTTTGTAGGATGCATCCTTTGCACCTAGCTCCTCGCCTCCTGCCACTGGTCCACCTGCCTCTGTTATTGGCAATTACTGCCTGTCAAAATGACAACTAGCAATGGTTTTAAATTACACAGCATATATTAACAGATAAATTCCACAAAGTTTGCACCAAGCTCCTCTCCCCCTGCCATTGGTCTGCCCGCTGTTAATGGCAATTACTGGCTGTCAAAATGACAGCTAGCATTGGCTTTAAATTACACAGCATGTATTAACAGATAAATTCCACAAAGTTTACATCAAGCTCCGCTCCCCTGCCGTTGGTCTGCCTGCTGTTGTTCTTGGCAATTACTGGCTGTCAAACTGACAGCTAGTAGTGGCTTTAAATTACACAGCAGGGGCAGCTGTCAAAATGGAGCTGTTCCTGTGTACAATGACGCTTGCAGATAGTTTGTAAGTGCCATTGAATAAATAGAATGTAACACTATATTGTCTCATTGTATTTACTATTTCATTTATATGTAGATCAATGGTGTGACCTTTGATCTGTACATGACACCCGCTAAAGAAACCTTTCTTCTTTTATTGAATAAAAAAAAAAAAAAAAAAAAGCTATTCAATTTTAAACCCTTATTAAAGCAGAACTAAACTCCCAAAAATGCTCAGCTCTACTTTTCAGCAATGCAGCGGTTACATCACAGTCATCTTCTCTATGGGCCACATCTGGGAGCTAGGCTTTCAGCATCTTGATTGGCCGGTGCTGTTGGTGACATCATCCCCCACATGCAGACAGAAGTCAGTCCATCCGGCACAGCCAGATTGTGCCGGGAATGCATGCTGAGCTGTGGCTACTCCAGCCTAGGAAGTAGATGGTGACACCTGGATGATGCCTGAGCAAAGATGGCTCTGTCTTTCATTGGTAGAGAAGCAGATGAAGGCATTGTCTAAGGAAGCACTTTTACCTCTGTGTGAGAAGTATTAAATACCTGGAAGTGTTTAACAATGACACATTACTTGTGTGCACTTGACAGGTAAAAATATATCTGATGCTAGGTCCTACATAGGGATCGCAATGCTAATCTGAATGCATAGAAATGGATATATATTGTACTTGCAACCTCTTTTTTCATATATCCACGTTCCTCTTACAGCAGTTCATATTCATATTTTTAGCACTGATCGCTGTATTAATGTCACTGGTCCCCAAAAAGTGTCAGTTAGTGTCCAATTTATCAGCCGCTATATCGCAGTCCTGCTATAAGTCGCTGACCGCTGCCATTACTAGTAAAATAAATAAAAATATCCCATAGTTTGTAGACGCTATAACGTTTGCGCAAACCAATAAATTTACGCTTAATGGGTTATTTTTTTTATTTTTTTTTTTTTTTAGCAAAAATATGTAGCAGAATACATATTGACCTAAATTGATGAAGAAATTTGATTTTTTTTCTTTTTTTTTTCTTGGATGTTTTATAACAGAAAGTAAAGAATATTGTTGGTTTTTTTTGTTTGTTTGTTTTTTCTTCAAAATTGTCGGTCTTTTTTTGTTTATAGCGCAAAAAATAAAAACCGCAGAGGTGATCAAATGCCACCAAAAGAAAGCTCTATTTGTGGGGGGAAAAAAAGGACATCAAATTTTATTTTGGGTACAGCGTCACACAACCGCGCAATTGTCAGTTAAAGTAACGCAGTGCCATATCGCAAAAAAAAAAGGCCCGGTCATGAAGGGGGGTAAATCTTCTGGGAGGGCAATTGGTTAAATGACAGGATACGCCTGTTATCTGCTTAGACCTTCTATAAGGCACATATCTGTTCAGATTTCAGATGAATGGATCAAAGATTCTGGTTACATAAAACCCAACCATAGTCGAAGAATTGACATTTGTTGAACCCAGAATGTAGTAGTGTGATAATAAAAATGTATTTTTATTTTTTTGTGTCCAAACACTGAAATGCCCCCTGCCACTTGATATGGATGTTTTATAGCCTCCATTATAAAATATAGTCACACTTTAAAATAATTCTGACTGCATTTTGTTAATTAATGAATTGGATCAATCGCAAGAAACAGTCATTAAAGAGTAAAAATAACATTATTAGATGGATCACAAATATGACTATAAAGCATATTCTACAGCCGTGAAAATAACATGAAGAATGAGCAGCACATATAATTATAACATATGGCAATGGGTGGAAATTACTATTATATGGTAATTTAGCTGAACAGACTCTGCAGATAAAATTACAATGAAGCACAAAAGAGGAAGGAGCCTATAATTGTGTGCAAACCTACATGAAGGTTGTAATGCGTTGGAGCAATATAGATTGTGCATAGCGATTTATCAGGTATTAGCACAGACGGGATGCGAAGCAGAAGAACGGGCGGCGAAACGCGTATCCAAAAAGTGTTACGCCCCAAAACCTTAGTCTGACTTTTCTGGTTACTATTATACATTACATTACGAGGTTGTGAGGTTATACTTCAACTCTATAGTCAGTACCCAGGTTCTAGGCTACGTGCTGTGACCCAGCCTGTTTGTTTGCAATTCCCATTATTTCTGTTTTTCATTTTTTTCATCATGTGAGTATACTGCAGCCCAAAGGAGGTTTGTGCACTATACAAACATTTCTTAACCTTTTTTTTTTTTGGGGCTCCCTTTGAAAGTATGCAAAATCATGAGGCCCCCCAAGTCTAAAATGTCATATAACGTAAATGTTACTTATCAATGGGCAACCTGAGCCTGGGACGATGCACACGACCACCTTGATGAAATTAAATTCACATCTGAGGTCCCCTGTCGCGTCAGAGGTCCTGCATGACATCACTGGTCTGCCATAACATCAGAGTCCCCTTTTTGTATCAGAGGTCCCCCATCACATCAGTAGTTCTCCCTTTACATCAAAGTCCCTCCATCCACATTCGAGTCCCTCAAATGCTTCCATCACATCAAAGTCCATCAGAGGTTCCCCATCACAACACTGGTTTTCCCTTTACATCACATCCTTGTCCTCAATTCATATCAGAAGTCCCCCATTCATTTCAAAGGTCCACCATCACATCAGGTTTTCCCCAACTCAACAGTAGCCCCCAATTCATATCAGTGGTCCTCCATCACATCAGTGGTTCCCCAAATCATCAGTAGTCCCCCATTAAAACAGTGGTTCCACAACTCATCAGTAGTCTCCCATTCATTTCAGAGGTCCCCCATCACATCAGAGGTCCCCCATCACATCAGTATTCTCCTAGTCATTGTAGAGGTCCCCCATCCTATCAGTGGTTCCCCGACTCATCAGTAGTCACCCATCACATCAGTGGTTCGTTCCCCAACTCATCAGTAGTTACCCATCACATCAGTGGTTCCCCAACTCATCAGTAGTCACCCATCACATCAGTGGTTCCCCAACTCATCAGTAGTCACCCATCACATCAGTGGTTCTCCAACTCATCAGTAGTCACCCATCACATCAGTGGTTCCCCAACTCATCAGTAGTCACCCATCACATCAGTAGTCACCCATCACATCAGTGGTTCCCCATTCATTGTAGAGGTCCCCCATCACATCAGTGGTTCCCCAACTCATCAGTAGTCACCAGTTCATATCCGAGGTCCCCATCACAACAGAAGTTCCCTAAATCATCAGTAGTCCCCCATTACAACAGTGGTTCCACAACTCATCAGTAGTCCCCCATTACAACAGTGGTTCCCCAACTCATCAGTAGTCCCCCATTAAAACAGTGGTTCCACAACTCATCAGTAGTCTCCCATTCATTTCAGAGGTCCCCCATCACATCAGTATTCTCCTATTCATTGTAGAGGTCCCCCATCCTATCAGTGGTTCCCCAACTGATCAGTAGTCACTCATCACATCAGTGGTTCGTTCCCCAACTCATCAGTAGTTACCCATCACATCAGTGGTTCCCCAACTCATCAGTAGTCACCCATCACATCAGTGGTTCCCCAACTCATCAGTAGTCACCCATCACATCAGTGGTTCTCCAACTCGTCAGTAGTCTCCCATTCATTTCAGAGGTCCCCATCACATCAGTGGTTCCCCATTCATTGTAGAGGTCCCCCATCACATCAGTGGTTCCCCAACTCATCAGTAGTCACCAGTTCATATCCGAGGTCCCCATCACAACAGAAGTTCTCTAAATCATCAGTAGTCCCCCATTACAACAGTGGTTCCACAACTCATCAGTAGTCTCCCATTCATTTCAGAGGTCCCCCATCACATCAGTATTCTATTCATTGTAGAGGTCCCCCATCCTATCAGTGGTTCCCCAACTGATCAGTAGTCACTCATCACATCAGTGGTTCGTTCCCCAACTCATCAGTAGTCACCCATCACATCAGTGGTTCCCCAACTCATCAGTAGTCACCCATCACATCAGTGGTTCCCCAACTCATCAGTAGTCACCCATCACATCAGTGGTTCCCCAACTCATCAGTAGTCACCCATCACATCAGTGGTTCCCCAACTCATCAGTAGTCCCCCATTACAACAGTGGTTTCACAACTCATCAGTAGTCACCCATCACAACAGTGGTTCCCCAACTCATCAGTAGTCCCCCATTACAACAGTGGTTCCACAACTCATCAGTAGTCTCCCATTCATTTCAGAGGTCCCCATCACATCAGTGGTTCCCCATTCATTGTAGAGGTCCCCCATCACATCAGTGGTTCCCCAACTCATCAGTAGTCACCAGTTCATATCCGAGGTCCCCATCACAACAGAAGTTCCCTAAATCATCAGTAGTCCCCCATTACAACAGTGGTTCCACAACTCATCAGTAGTCCCCCATTACAACAGTGGTTCCCCAACTCATCAGTAGTCCCCCATTACAACAGTGGTTCCCCAACTCATCAGTAGTCCCCCATTACAACAGTGGTTCCACAACTCATCAGTAGTCTCCCATTCATTTCAGAGGTCCCCATCACATCAGTGGTTCCCCATCACATCAGCAGTCACCCATCACATCAGTGGTTCCCCAACTCATCAGTAGTCACCCATCACATCAGTGGTTCCCCAACTCATCAGTAGTCACCCATCACATCAGTGGTTCTCCAACTCATCAGTAGTCTCCCATTAATTTCAGAGGTCCCCATCACATCAGTGGTTCCCCATTCATTGTAGAGGTCCCCCATCACATCAGTGGTTCCCCAACTCATCAGTAGTCACCAGTTCATATCCGAGGTCCCCATCACAACAGAAGTTCCCTAAATCATCAGTAGTCCTCCATTACAACAGTGGTTCCACAACTCATCAGTAGTCCCCCATTACAACAGTGGTTCCCCAACTCATCAGTAGTCCCCCATTAAAACAGTGGTTCCACAACTCATCAGTAGTCTCCCATTCATTTCAGAGGTCCCCCATCACATCAGAGGTCCCCCATCACATCAGTATTCTCCTATTCATTGTAGAGGTCCCCCATCCTATCAGTGGTTCCCCAACTCATCAGTAGTCACTCATCACATCAGTGGTTCGTTCCCCAACTCATCAGTAGTCACCCATCACATCAGTGGTTCCCCAACTCATCAGTAGTCACCCATCACATCAGTGGTTCCCCAACTCATCAGTAGTCACCCATCACATCAGTGGTTCCCCAACTCATCAGTAGTCACCCATCACATCAGTGGTTCCCCAACTCATCAGTAGTCACCCATCACATCAGTGGTTCCCCAACTCATCAGTAGTCACCCATCACATCAGTGGTTCCCCAACTCATCAGTAGTCACCCATCACATCAGTGGTTCCCCAACTCATCAGTAGTCACCCATCACATCAGTGGTTCCCCAACTCATCAGTAGTCACCCATCACATCAGTGGTTCCCCAACTCATCAGTAGTCCCCCATTACAACAGTGGTTCCACAACTCATCAGTAGTCTCCCATTCATTTCAGAGGTCCCCATCACATCAGTGGTTCCCCATTCATTGCAAAGGTCCACCATCACATCAGGTTTTCCCCAACTCAACAGTAGCCCCCAATTCATATCAGTGGTCCTCCATCACATCAGTGGTTCCCCAAATCATCAGTAGTCCCCCATTAAAACAGTGGTTCCACAACTCATCAGTAGTCTCCCATTCATTTCAGAGGTCCCCCATCACATCAGAGGTCCCCCATCACATCAGTATTCTCCTAGTCATTGTAGAGGTCCCCCATCCTATCAGTGGTTCCCCGACTCATCAGTAGTCACCCATCACATCAGTGGTTCGTTCCCCAACTCATCAGTAGTTACCCATCACATCAGTGGTTCCCCAACTCATCAGTAGTCACCCATCACATCAGTGGTTCCCCAACTCATCAGTAGTCACCCATCACATCAGTGGTTCTCCAACTAATCAGTAGTCTCCCATTCATTTCAGAGGTCCCCATCACATCAGTGGTTCCCCATTCATTGTAGAGGTCCCCCATCACATCAGTGGTTCCCCAACTCATCAGTAGTCACCAGTTCATATCCGAGGTCCCCATCACAACAGAAATTCCCCAACTCATCAGTAGTCCCCCATTACAACAGTGGTTCCCCAACTCATCAGTAGTCCCCCATTACAACAGTGGTTCCACAACTCATCAGTAGTCTCCCATTCATTTCAGAGGTCCCCATCACATCAGTGGTTCCCCATCACATCAGCAGTCACCCATCACATCAGTGGTTCCCCAACTCATCAGTAGTCTCCCATTCATTTCAGAGGTCCCCCATCACATCAGTAGTCCCCCATTAATTGTAGAGGCATCGGTAGTCACCAGTTCATATCCGAGGTCCCCTTCACCTCAGAGTCCCCCCTTCATTTCAGAGGTCCCCCCATCACATACATCGCATGAAATGGTGGTCTATCCAATTATATAATAACCTGCATTATATATGGGTGACAGGGATTTTTGCAAAGTTTTCCTTTCAGATTCTTGTATGTCTCTCGTTTTTTATAGCTTTTTTTTTTTTCTGAAGGCTTTTCAGTCATTGTAGAAAATCAGCTTCAGGTTCTGATTCAGTGGTGGCTTATCTGCCTAGCACAGGAAGGGAGTCCAGAAATCAATTCTGAGACTTGGTGTTCAGCACTTTTATTAAATATTTTTCTATTTAAATCTATATCTAACACAACAATTTTTGTGGTGTTTTAATATGCCATTCATTATCTTTGTTTGGTGGGGGGGTTGCACTTTAACGTTTTGTCTGTTCTGTGTCTCAGACTCCTCATGGAAGAACTGGTTAATTTCATTGAACGCGTTCCGAAGGCGCAGTCTGCCACCAAGTGGAAAAAGGAGGATCAGAGGTATTAACCAGCCGTTGCATCTTTGATAAGTAGTGTGTTTATGGTCTGCAGAGAATTTTTTAAATTGTACGGTCGGGATTTTTTCTTCCTTTTTTGCAACCCATGCTTCAGAAATCTCTGGTGTTTTTAAACACATTACATAATGTTAGAATATCTGAAATTACACTGCTTGGATTAAAAAATATATACAGTGATTCATTAATGAATGTACAGATGCAATAAGATTTGTCTTTATCTACCTGGAATATAGATTAAGGCTCGGTTCCCACTGATGCGGCAAACCCTGCGATTCAGTGCCGGTTCCCGCATCGCATCTGAATTGCGCAGTGGTTCACATTGAGATCTGCGAACCGCTGGGGGTGGCCATGTAAAGTTAATGATAACCCAACATCTGATCGCAGTGCAAACTGTGATATGGTGCAGGAATCAGATCACATAGGTGTGAACACCCATGCGATCCGATTCCAGTGCGGGACAAAAAAAAGGCCCTGAACCATCTTGGTGCGAATGCGATTTCAGCCATACAGTTTGTATGGCTGAAATCGCATCGCACAGACATCGGCATGTGATCTGCACAGCAATGTGGTGTGAATCGCATGCAATATTTGGCATCACGCTAGTGTGAACAGGCACCCAGTCCCGGTTCATATATATATGCCATGTGGGAACCAGCACGATTCCTGTACGGGTTCCTGAATCGCATGTCACCTGCCAGCAGTTCACGCTGACATCTGCGAACCACTGCGGGTGTCAATGCAAAGTTAATGACACCACCAGATCGGTTTGCAGATCGCAGTGCGGACTGCCAAATGCTGCAGGAATCGGATGGCATGGGTGTGAACACCCATGCCATCCGATTCCAGCGCAGACCAAAAAAAAAAAAAATTGGTCCTGCACCATTTTGGTGCGATTGCGATGCAAATTCAGCCATACAATCTGTATGGCTGAATTTGCATCGCACAGACATCGCATTTGATCTGCACAGCAGTGCTGTGCGAATGACATGTAATGTCTAACATCGCACCAGTGTGAACCCAGAGCTTTAAGCAGTTAAAGACAGCCCACCACATATATATACTGCGGCAGGGCGGCTCTATTGCGCCAAACAACGTACCTGTACGTTGTTTCGTGCGCTGCACGGAGGAGGAGCCGATGCGCGTGCCCGGCGGAACCGATGTTCGCTGGCCCCCTGCTATCGCTTCACAGAGAGGCAGAACGGGGATCTGCCTATGTAAACATTGCAGGTCCCCGTTCTGATAAGGGGCAGCATGGAGATTGTCTGTTCCTAGTAATCAGGAGCAGCGATATCTGTGTTCTTCCTGTCAGTTCTGAACAAACACAGAGGGAACACGTTTAACCCTTTGATCGCCCCTGTAGTTCACCCCTTCCCTGCCAGTGTTATTTATACATTGATCAGTGCTTTTTTTTTTTTTTAGCACTGGTCCCCAAAAAGTGTCACTTGGGGTCAGATTTGTCCGCCGCAATGTTGCAGTCCCGCTAAAAAGCACTGATCGCCGCCATTACTAGTAAAAAAAATAAAAATGAACAAAATTCCATAAATCTATCCCATAGTTTGTAGACGCTATAACTTTTGCGCAAACTAATCAATATGCGCTTACTGGGATTTTTTTTACCAAAAATATGTAGCAGAATACATATTGGCCTAAATTGATGAAGAAACTTGTTTTGTTTTTTTTTGTGTATGTATTATAGCAGAAAGTAAAAAAATGTGTGTGTATAATATAAATATATATATATATATATGTGTGTATGTGTGTGTGTGTGTATATATATATATATATATATATTTATATATATATTATTTTTTTTCTTTTTTAATTTCCGCTCTTTTTTTGTTTATAGCGCAAAAAATAAAAACCGCAGAGTTGATCAAATACCACCAAAAGAAAACTCTTATTTGTGGGGAAAAAAGGACATCAATTTTATTTGGGTTCAGCGTCGCACGACCGCGCAATTGTCAGTTAAAGTAACGCAGTGCCATATCGCAAAAAAAAAAATGGCACGGTCATGAAGGGGGGTAAATCTTCCTGAGCTGATAAAGTATCACTACAGACAACATTTTTTTTCTTGTAGTTTTGGATAGAGTGGAGATTGAGTAGAACACCTGTCAGTTTGTATTGCCCCCCTGTTAGGGAGATTCCCCCCTCTCTATGTGTCCTGTTTACCATTATCACTCAAAGTGAAAGTAAAAAAAAAGCATGCGCCGATCATGACGGCGGGCAGCGTATATAGTAAATCTCTCCTAAACGGTGCAAGTTTAGGAGATATTAAGGCCCTATGTACACTGCTGCCGATAAACGGACGTTCAGAGGCAGTTGGACACTTTTTTCAACTGCTCCTGAACTCATTCAGTGTTATCTTATGTGTACATGTACACAGGTTCGTTTACTGTCGTTTTTAGGCATTTGCGTTTATATGCCTTTTTTTGAAGGCAAAAAAATGAGTTTAGACACCGAAGTTTCAGACGCCAAACGTGTCTAAACCCGGTAACCCGCGTTTAGAAGCTTTTCGTTTATAGGCGTTTTCCGTTTTTAGCCATTTAAAAAAATAAAAATAAAAAAAACTTTTTTATTTTGTTATTTTTTTATTTTTTTAGAAACGCTTCTAAACACGGCATGTAAGCGCGGCAAAACGGACATTTTAAACATGGGTTACTGTCTGTCAAGTTAAATCGTTCAGGAGAGGTTGTAAAAATGTCCCGTGTACATGATGGCTTACAGTACCTACAGGTAAGCCTTACTATAGGCTTTCCTGTAGGTACAATTAAAAAGAGGAACTGCAGTCTGCTCACATAATTTGTAATAAAAACATCTTTGCCATTCTGAAGCTTCCCTCCAACGACTTTGCATATTATTTTGTATATACTGTGATTCTGTACTTAACAAATATGCTGCAGAAATCTCCCTCCACTGAGTCTGCCTGCAGCCATTTTAACTGTGGGCAGCTGAAGCTGCTGCCTGTTTACTTCCTGGATTTACAAAGACACACAGAGGCACACCTCCAGCTCTGCAGCTCTCATTGGCCCTCCTATGACTCCCCCCCCCCCCCTCTCTATCTTGGCAAACTCTCACCAGAGTGAGAGAGAGCTGTGCATGATGTCATAAGCCTAGGCTTTTTATCCAACAAGAAACAGGAAGTGGGCTGTATAAGGTATTTACTGGCAGAAAAAATTATGTTTTACTATCCAAAGTTAAAACGACAACAAGGGCAGAAGATTTAATAAATGGAAAGTTGAAAAAATGACCGAAGGGTCCGCTTTAAAGAGGAAGACTTAACTTCCAATTTTATCATTGCTGTCTCACATGGTCGTTTACAAAAAACTGGGGTATTTTGTGTATAATCCGTCTCTTTATGACGTCTGCTGAACATCTTTTGTTTTGCTTGTAGACAGTTGCCGGCCCCTCTCAAGGATGCCGTAGACATCTTCACATGGAGGAAGTGTTACACAATGCAGGAGGTGAACTCGGCTCTCAGCAAAATCCAGCTGGTGGGGTATTCACAGAAAATAGTAAGTGCCCTGGTTGCAAACCAGCACAGAGCAGTAAATGACTTTTTGCTGTCATCCCGTTGCCTACCCCAGTAGCCATTCAAGTGGTTCCCGAACTACACTTGCATACACGCTCACCACGTCATGCACTCCCATTGAATAGTGGGAAATGTAGTTCCTATTTACCCCGTCAGATGTGACGTGATACAAAGATCAGGCGCTTAGGAACAGTGCATTTTTCTGAAGGATTCAATGACATTACAGGGAAGAAAATCACAGATGAGCCACTTCCCGCCCAGCCTATAGCAGAATGACGGCCGGGCGGTGGTTCTGTTATCCAGACTGGGCGTCATATGACGTCCAGCAGGATAACAGTTGCCGCGCTCCCGTGGAGGCGCGCATTGCGGCAATCGTGGTGTGGTGTGTCAGTCTGACACACCGCTACACTGATCTCAGTAAATCACGGCTGATCACGATGTAAACAGGACAGACGCGAGTAGAGGAGAGCCGATCGGCAGCTCTCTTGACAGGGGAGTCTGCGCTAATTGTTGATCAGCGCAGCCTCCCTCCCCCCCCGTGGATGCCCATCCAGGACCACCAGGGACACCACCAGGGATGCCCACAACAGATGGATGACCAGGGATGCCACCAAGGATACCAGTAAGTGCCCAAATAATGCCAATCAGTGCCCACACAACTTGCCAATCGGTGCCAGTCAGTGCCTGCCAGATGTCTCCTCATCAGTGATGCCCAGCAGTGCCATCTATCAGTGCCACCTATCAGTGCCCACCCTTGCCAACCATAAGTGCCCATCAGTGCCAACTTATCAGTGCCCATTAGTTCAGCCTCATCAGTGCAGCCTCATCAGTGTCCATCAGTGAAGGAGAAAATGTATTTATTTACAAAATTTTATAACAGAAACCGATAAACTTTTTTTTTTTTTTCGTGGTTTTTTTATTTTTTGCGCAAAAAATAAAAACCCCAGGAGTGCTCAAATACCACCAAAAGAAAGCTCTATTTGTGGGAACAAAATGATTAAAAAATGAGTTTGGGTACAGTGTAGAACGACCGCGCAATTGTCATTCAAAGTGTGACAACGCTGAAAGCTAAAAATTGGCCTGGGCAGGAAGGGACAAAAGTGCCTGGTATTGAAGTGGTTAATCTTGAAGTAAGCATTTTTTTTTTTTTTTTGCAAGAGGAGAGGGAGCCAGGAATTCAAAGTGGGGCTGGATCCTGGAGTTCAGCTTTCAGTCTTGAAGATGAGGGTCTGTAGGATAAATGGAGGGGGTGAATCTCACCAGTGGGGGGCACAGACAGCAATAAAAACCAGACAGGGGGTCTAATTCTTCCTTACTGTGAAAAATATAATCCCTGTACAGGCTGAGGATGCTCTTTTCACCCTTCCATGTGACAACACTTGGTGCCTAAATGACTAAGCACCAATGTTGTTGCCTCATAGGAGGGAGATGAGTTGCATGATCTCTATACCTGGAAGTCCCAGTCTTTTCCCTTCGCTCCCAGCAGCCAAATGGAGCGGCGAGGGAACGATAGAATGTGCATGTGAAAGAGACCAACTTGAAGTAAATCATTTTATCAAATTTGTGTGAAATGTATTGGGGACCATTTTTGTGTATAGTTTGCAGGGCTTTTTTTTTTTTCTCAGAGTATAGGTGCAGGTACTCCCCCCTAACGGGTCACCCACCTCTGAGCACAATCCCTTGGTTCCACCCCCTACCCTCCTCCCAGAGAATATAGAACTAAGTATCATTCTGGGGTGCTAAGTAATTTGTATGGAATGTGTTAATGATAACAAGAAAAGTAGTGAAATAGGTCCCCTGCAGTCAGTAACAATAGATTACCTACCACCACCCCCCCCCCCCCCCCGGCAACAACGCCTCCCTCTCCTGACAACAAAATCCACCCTCCAGCAACAATAGATCCACCCTAGCAGCAATCCACCCTTGCAAGTATCAAGAGACTGTCAGAAACCATGAAATCAGACCGAGACAGAAGTACAGTTAAATCACACTTGTTTAGTAATAAAAGTAAAAAGAACAAACATAGTCAAAATCGGAACAGATAGTCAGCCAAGCCAGAAGTCAGGGATCAACGTAGTAAAACAGCAAGCAGAATCTGGAGCCAGAAGGGATGTCAGCAAAGCCAGTCTTTTTAAACAGGAACGCAGGAGATCGTCTTTGTGATGTTGACCATGGCGAAGGCAGAGATCCTCTGGACTGGACGGCTTAAGTAGGCAAGACTGACGAGCAGGATATTATCAACAGCTGAGTAATTGTGGAGAGAAATGGGAGCTGGCAATTAGCCGACAGCTGAGCGGCCAGCACAGAGAAGGAAGGGCTGAGTCTGGCCCTGACAGAGAGACCTTCTAGCTCCCTCAGCAGTAGATCCCTCCTAGCAACAATTGACCCCCTCAGCAGCATAAGACCTTTCCCAGCAACAGTATATTTCCCCACCAGTGACAGTAGACCCTCCAGCACACCTAAGCACCCTTTTCCATTACATACATTCAGTGCTGGAGGTGCCGGAACTGCGTGTTCCAGCTGAAAACGAGACCTGATCGTTTTTTAATTGTATGTGTACACGGGTCCTGACACATTTCTGTATGGCATATGCAGGCTCTGCTGTGTACCAGACGGGGTCTGTCTGATGAAAGGCAGTAGTCAGGGCCAGTGCTAGACTATTTTGCACCCTAGGCAAGACCAGCTCCTTGTGCCCCCATTAAAAAAATAAAACTTTAAGATGTGAAACTTCAAATTTAAGTCAAGAGCAGACTCTATAAATTTGAAGACAAAAGGGGGTGGGAAGAGCAGCGCCTCTAAGTGTAGACGGTAATATAGTTAAATAAGCTCATAATTGTGGCAACTCTCATATTATAAAACACAGGAAGGCTTATCAATGATAAAACCCCATGGAATGGTCGCCACTGCACGGCGGGGGGGACACTGGAGGAGTTCGGATGTACAGCACTGTCAGGGACATGGAGCCGCCCAAGAATGTCTGCCATTGGGGTCGAGGGCTTGGACGCTCCTTGGACCGCACCGTCAGCATGGTGATGCTACTGGGGAGGAGATGCGACGCGTTTTGCTTTTTTGGGGGGGTGGTTTTACCAAAGACATGTATCAGAATACATATTGTACTAAATTTATGAAGATTTTTTTTTTCTTGGGTATCTTTTATAGCAGAAAGTAAAACATTTTTTTTTCCAAAATTGCCAGTCTTTTAATATCTCAAAAAACAAATAATGCCGTGGTGATCAAATGCCACCAAAAAAAAGCTCTGTGGGGGAAAAAATAATATAAATTTTGTTTGAATACAGTGTTGCATGACCACACAATTGTCAGCTAAAGTAGCGCAGTGCCGTATCGCAAAAAAAAAAATGGCCTGGTCATGAAGGGGGTTGTTCTGGATATATTTTATAGATGGGCAACTCCTATCCTCATATTGATCAGTGGTTATAAATTAATAACAGCTACTGCAGTAGGGAACAGACACAAAAAGATACACTCCGCATCTTTCCAAAATAACTGTTCTGTTTTATTCGATGCAATTGAAGGTTTTTCTACACATGATTACGTAGGTGTCACATTAATATTACAATTGTACTTGTATGGTAACAAGGGACGTAACATAGGTGGGCTAATTCTAATCTGCACTCAAAAGAATTCAAGCGTAATTTTATTTTTTTTATTTCAGGTACTTGTATAGCGCTGTAAATTTACGCAGCGCTTTACATATACATTGTACATTCACATCAGTCGTAATGAAAACCATTATTAGTGCCGTGTGCAATACATACAAAATAGAATACAATTATATGCAGAATTTTACAAATTTCCTTCACAGGGTTAAATCTTCTGGAGGGCAAGTGGATATAGATAAAAAGACTACACAACACTAAGGCTCGGTTCACACTAGTGCGATGCGTGGAACCTGCGAATCCAGTGTGGGTTCCCGCATCGCACCTGAATTGCACAGTGGTTCATGCTGAGATCTGCGAACCGCTACGGGTGTCAATGTAAAGTTAACGACACCCCCCAGATCGGTGCGCAGATCGCAGTGCGAACTGTCAAATGGTGCAGGAATCGGATCGAATAAGCGGTCCAGTGCAGACCAAAAAAAAGGGTCTTGCACCATTTTGGTGCAAATGCAATTTCAGCCATAGAGTTTGTATGGTTGAAACTGCACCGCACAGACATCGCGCGTGATCTTCACAGCAATGCGGTGCGTATCACATGCGATATCTGGCGTTGCACTAGTGTGAACCAGGCCTTAAAGTGGTAGTTCACTCTTTTTTTATTTATTTTTACCTACAGGTAAGCTTATAATAAAGCTTACCTGTAGGTAATATGAATATCTCCTAAACGTTTAGGAGATATTCGGTGTCCCTGCAGCCGGTGTCATCACCAGCACATCCGCTCTGAAAGAACGGCATACCCGGCCGTTCCTTCAGAACGCTGTGCCGCGGCCGACCCTCCTGTGCGCAGACGCGGGAGTGATGTCCTTGCGGCTCGGCCAGTCAAGTAGCCGCAGCGCGCAAATCTGGAAGGAAGGCCGGGTGAAAATGGAAGCCTCTGCAGTGGTGACAGCGCGCCGCTGGAGGGCTTTGTTTCACGCTAAATCTTTCATTATGTGCTAGCATGGGATGCATCTTACTACATTGTGATGTTACTTTGCAGGAGAAAACTTAAAATAAAAAAAGTTTATTATTGCTTTAATCTGATTGGTAGAAGATGTGGTAAAGGAGAATATAGACTTGGTTGACAGTATGGTATCTTAAATCTTCCAGCAAAAAGGTGGGCTTGTAGCCATCTTCTCTGCCGCCCCAATGTAACCTCCTCCTGTCTTGCAGGAACTGTTTGGCGTGGTGCTGGTGACACCGCTGAGTTCCGGTTACGCCCTTGGAAGTTCTAACTGGATCATCCAGTCTCATCATGAAAAGGTGTCGTACATGTCTGGTTCCTCTCTTCTGACAACTCACCCGCAGGTAAGTGGCTGAAGAACCTAGAGCAGGGGTGTCAAACTCAATTTCATCGTGGGCCGCATCAGCATTACGATTGCATTACAGCCTTGTGTTTGACACCTGTGACCTAGAGGTGCAAAATCATATATCTGCTTTATTTAGATCGTTTCTGCAGCAAAATACTCCCTTTTTCAGCATGCAGGCGAGTGTATTTTGGAGCTCCAGCACTCTCTTACATTTTTTATTTAATTGCTTAGAACTCAAAGGATAACACTGGTTAAAAGCGGACCTTCAGTCATTTATTCATCTTTCCATCTATTAAATCTTCTGCCCTTGTTGTTGTTTTAACTTTGGATAGCAAAACCTTTTTTTTCTGCCAGTAAATACCTTATACAGCCCACTTCCTGCTTCTTGTTTAGTAAAAAAAAACCTAGGCTTATGACATCATGCACAGCTCTCTCTCTCTCTTCTAAGAGTTTGCCATGAAGGGAGGGGTGTCGAGTTATAAGAGGGCCAATGAGAACTGCAGGGCTGCACAGCTGGAGGTGTGCCTCTGTGTAAATCCAGGAAGTGAACGAACAGCAGCTTCAGCTGCCCACAGTTAAAATGGCTGCAGCCAGATCTAGTGGAGGGAGATCTCTGCAGCACATTTGACAAGTACAGAATCACAGCATATATAAACTAATATGCAAAGTGGTTGGAGGGAAGCTTCATAATGGCAAAGATGTTTTTATTACAAATTATGTGAGAGACTATAATAAAACACTAGTTTTATTATAGATTGTTAAATATCTGACCTGACAACCAAGTGCATGAATCACAATTCGGCCTGTCCCTGCTCAACTGGCCGAATTTTGATCTATCTATCGCCAGCTTAAAGAGTAACTCTGCTTTTGTTGAGGAACAAAAATTAAACATACCCCCCTGGTGATCTCTGTGCATCGCCGGGATTTTATCAAACTTTTTTGCAGATTCCTACCTTTTGTTATTCTGAAGAAATACCTGTCTGTTTCTCTGTGTCCATGTGCACAGTTAATCTGTATGGGAGTGGTTTAATTATCAATCAGCTGCTGCACCTGCAGGGCTCTGAGGAATGTGACGGGGTCTGCATCCCTTTTAGATTTGATTTCCCTTTTGGTAGTAGCTCACCAAAAATGACATTTTTTTGTTGCAGGGGATGCTCAAAATCTGACTTGTATCTTAGTGCAGACTTCTTGGAAAAATCAGTAAGCCAATCACACAAGCAGGAAATGATATATCAAGGTGGTGGTCTGTACTCCATCTGTATACAGGACACACCAAAAAAGGACAAAAAATATATACATTTTATTCAATATACAAAAGTAACAAATAACACTTCTAAAAACATTGAATGAAAAGTGAAGAACAGGACACTCCTGTTTGTTACTTTTGTATATTAAATAAAATTTATATATTTTTTATCTGTTTTTTTTACTTACTGTATTTTGATCCTGTGCTGGTTTTCTACCCATATTATCCCTTTTGGGGCATTTTTCTCCTTCCACAGTGGTTTTGGGATGTGGTAGAGACCCTCAGGACTAGCTTCCCAATTAGTTCCTTTCCCTTTATATTGTTCTTAAATAAGGACATGTGTATTCCAGTGTGTATTAGGTGCGTTCTGCTGCCTTCCGATGCGTTTTTGATACGTTTTACAGCGTTCCAGTGCAGGAAGAATGCAGCATGTTTTACTTTTGCACTGGTGTGAATTATGCCATTGAAAATCGTATAACCTTCTTTCCATGCGTTTTTGATGCAGAAAAAGAACGCACTGCATGTGTTGGGAACTGGCATTAAATAAATGACCACATACTTTAAGACTTCCAGATCATTGGTTTGCAATGAGTTGCCAGCCTTAGGATACATGCAATGAGCTCAAATCTTCTCTTTCAGGCGATGGATCAAGCCGCTCTTAAGAATAGTGACGTTCTGATTGTGACCGGTCTCACCCAAATACCAACCGCCAATCCAGACGGCATGGTGGGCGAGTTCTGCAGCAATCTGGGTAAGTGGTGGGTTTTGTTTCTTGTAATTGTACCCCAAAAGCCTACATAGTCCTAAAAATAAGCCTTTGGTATAGTTTTTTTTACTATCGGAATTAATTAGGATATCCTCACTGTAAGCAATTACCAATCACTTTTGATTGCTTCTGAGGCTGGTAGGGCGGATAATATGCAAATTAGCTGACTTCTTAAACCCAGGTAGATGGCTTGCAAGGTGCAGGCTCCAGGCTGTCATCATTGTGGATTTACTTCCTAGTAGGTCGTTGATCTGCAACAAATATGCATCCAGTGAAGTATGAACAGTCTGAATTACCATTCTGCATACTGCTTCTGTATCAGTGACTTGCTATGTTATGAAGCTTGCATTGGGATGACTGCTCCGGACTCTGCATCTTTCCAATCAACTCGTTAGTGCCAGCCTTTGTATGACCCTGGGAATTGTACTTGTGGGAAACTTGAATTAAATTAAAAAGTGTAGCCTGTAGAGAACGGTGTTAAGCCAGTGGTTAACGTAAGGCGAGCCTCATCTGTAGCCTCCGATGTCCCCAAAAGGGGCGCACCTAATTCTGGATATATGTAATACCATAGAAGAGGGTCAGAGATATCTGACTTACTGGAGAAAATGGTCAGAGACTACAGGCATGCTACAGGTGTGTTTGGAGATATGCTGTCATAGAATGAAGATCACTGCCACTACAGCCCATTTACAAAATTAACTCTCCCACTAACAACTGCTGAGGTCCAAGGGCCACATAGCAAGCATAAAAGGGCCATGTGGTCGTTCGGGCAACAAATTGGGCGCCTGGGGTATAAGCTGTCTAGAAGTTCTGAGCACAGAAACATCAGCCGCCCAGTGATGAACACTTGCAGCATTTGGGCAATAAAACTCATCCTTTTGCTGCTACTCATATGTGTTATGCAGCCAACAACAGGTTATAACTCAATTAGAGTCACAGAAATCGATAATATACAAATTGTCACATACTAGCTGAATGTCAACTTTGATGAGAGGGCTTCCCTTGTGACTGAGCACCGAGCACCACTGAAGGTGAGAACAGGGAGTGCAAGGCCCAAAGAAGCATGGGTGCCTTTTAGGCAGCTCTGCTGATGGTTGCTGGCAGCAGAGTCCACTAGGTAGTTGTCAGTTGGTCTGTCAGGACTGGTGGCAAGACCTCTGTTGCCCTTTGGAGATGCAGCACGACCAAGGCAGTGGCCACAAGCAAGATGACACCTGAGGTGGTGGTGTGGTTAGATTGGTGGGACTGGACTAAAGAAACCTAGTCCGGCTGGAAGTCGAGGTCATACACTGAGAGGCAAGCCAGAAAGTGGGCATGAGCATGGTCAGGAACAATATTCAGGGTCATACACAGAAATCTGAAGGAGCAGGCAAAAGAGTAGTCAGGTGACAGGTCAGACTCATCCACAGTTGGGCAGAAGAGGCTGAGTCCTTAGAGCAAGCCGGGGTCAAACCATGAATCAGGGAGTAGGAAGGTCCAAAGACCAGCTGGGTCAGTAACAGGAGGTCCAAGGGATACTGGATACACAGGAGCAAGGAGTACTGGTAGCTGACGATCATCCTGCAATCTCTAAGTGCAGCAACTGTCCTTATGTAGGGCGTTTGGCGTCTGTCCCGGCAGCAGGTGTGCGTGAACGTGCGCATTGCTGTGTATAGTATTGGCAACTATACCAGATCTTTTCCTCAGCACGTGTTCATTTTTATTCCATGGTCTTCTTCTCAGCACATACCCATCCCTGCTCTGCATGGCGTCTTACACAAACAACCGCTATTTTACCAATCTTCTTCAGAGGTTGACTATATGACCCAGTTTACTCTGTAATGTACCAGACCTGGTCAGATATATCCCCTCTCTTCCATGCTACAAGTCTCAGTAGGAACGCTTGTAATGAGGGGTATGACTGTATGCCAGACCAGGGCATTAAAGTAGAAGGGCAGGAATTTCTGGAATCAGGGAAGTCTCTCTTTGCCGTTCTTTGGAAGATTGCCACGATGGATGTCCACCTGTTGGGCTGGGAAGGAGACCTGGGCATCTTGTTGCTTAAGGGAGCTTGGTCTTCTTCATCCAAGTCTTGTCTCCCGATCAACAGCCTGGAGCCTCGGGCAATTTTGCTGTCTTTGCAGTGTTGGGCCATCTGGCTGGCAGGTCATCTGATCCAGATTCAGTCGGACAATGCCATGGTGGTGGTGTACATCAACCATCAAGGAAAAACCAGAAGTCTCATGCTGCAGGAAAGGTAGATTGGACCCTGTCCTTGCTATAACTTTGTTCCAGCCTCAACTGCCATGTACAACCCAGGCGTGGACAGTTAACAGGCAGGTTTCCGCAGCTGGCATTGTCTGGACTCAGAGGAGCGTTTCCTTCACCTGGTGTTTCATCTCTTCTAAAGATGATGCACAAGAAAGCCTGCAAACTGTGTGCTGAAGACAAGCAGACTAAGGACATGGATTACTGGAACCAAGATAAACTTATTTGGTTCAGATGGTGTCAAGCATGTGTGGCGGCAACCAGGTGAGGAGTACAAAGACAAGTGTGTCTTGCCTACAGTCAAGCATGGTGGTGGGAGTGTCATGGTCTGTGGCTGCATGGGTGCTGCCGGAATTGGGGAGCTACAGTTCATTGAGGGAACCATGAATGCCAACATGTACTGTGACATACTGAAGCAGAGCATGATCCCCTCCCTTCAGAGACTGGGCAGCAGGGCAGTATTCCAACATAACGACCCCAAACACACCTCCAAGACGACCACTGCCTTGTTAGAAGAAGCTGAGGGTAAAGGTGATGGACTGGCCAAGCATGTCTCTAGACCTAAACCCTATTGATCATCTGTGGGGCATCCTCAAACGGAAGATGGAGGAGCGCAAGGTCTCTAACATCCACCAGCCCTGTGATGTCGTCATGGAGGAGTGGAAGAGGACTCCAGTGGCAACCTGTGAAGCTCTGGTGAACTCCATGCCCAAAAGGTTTAAGGCAGTGCTGGAAAATGATGGTGGTCACACAAAATATTGATACTTTGGGTTGGGCATTTTCACTTAGGGGTGTACTCACTTTTGTTGCCAGCGGTTTAGACATTAATGGCTGTGTGTTGAGTTATTTTGAGGGGACAGCAAATTTACACTGTTATACAAGCTGTACTCTCACTACTTTACATTGTAGCAAAAGTGTCATTTCTTCAGTGTTGTCACATGAAAAGATAGAATAAAATATTTACAAAAATGTGAGGGGTGTACTCATTTTTGTGAGATACTGTGTATATATTTTTGATTTTGGCTAGAGGTCCACTTTAATTGTTTATGTTTTATCCACCTTCATTTTATTTCTAAAATATATATTTTTTAATTCTGCTCTAGCAATGACCATACGTAATGGCGGCAATGTGCTGGTGCCTTGTTACCCCTCCGGTGTGATCTATGACCTGCTGGAGTGCTTATATCAGTACATCGATTCTGCGGGCCTTTCCAACGTCCCTTTGTACTTCATCTCTCCGGTGGCCAACAGTTCCCTGGAGTTCTCACAGATCTTTGCGGAGTGGTAGGTTACACAATATGGGTATACTGTAATTTTTAATACATAATTTTAGTAAAAAAAAAAAAAAGATTATATACATGTATATGCTTCAAGTTTTATAACTCAATTGTTTTCTCATGTTTCCTTTAAAATTCTGTGTACGTTTAGTCCCCATAAACATCTTCGAGTCAATCCAGAGATCCCCATCTGCATTCATTTCTCTTATGCTTGTGTCTACAATTCATTTTGCTCTTTAAATATCGTCCTTTATTGGCAGTGCATCAGAATGGGAGAATACAGAGAGCGTAAGTGATGAGGAGTGATGAGCTTGGGTAAAAGACTGCATCGCTGGCAACCCTTTAGACAAGCATGTTTCTTCCTGCTGGCCACTGGATGGTACAGACTTTAGCTGTGCTGATTAAGGATGGGCTCAGGCGTGTTCGCAACTCCACATGCCCGCGCCCGCCAAGAAGCTTACATTGCGCAGCGCTAATCACAGGCATTGAGACATTTCCCGATCTGTGCAGCCGCAGATCGGGAAATGTCTCTCTGCCTGTGATTAGCGCTGTGCAGTGTAAGCTTCCTGGCGGGCGCGGGCACGTGGAGCTGCGGACATGCCTGAGCCCATCCTTAGTGCTGATTAGTTGCTTGATTACTTTTTCAGAAGCAGTTCTGATAATGTAACCATGCAAAGCAGCATAGCTAAAGTCTACACCATCCAGTAGCCAGCTCCCTCCCTGCAACATACACATCTAAAGGGTGCCTGTATCACTTTCCCTGCAAATAGGGCAGGAAATGGGTGCACTGAAATTCACACTTCCTCTGTGATTGAATGTGTTTCAAATGTGCCCCTGATGGATGATACCACATGTGACAAAATGCATTGGACGGAGCTACAGCAAACCTGGATTGAACAGGCAAGACGTTTTGCTGGAGAGCTTTCTAATCTACCGCTGCTGTATTAGCTACACTCTTCCCGGACAACACTGTGCTGTCTGGGAACAGTAGAGGAGGCAATGACTATGGGGCAGAGGTGGACAGGGTCATAGTCATAGGTCACGGTTTGCCACTATATCTGCTAAATGCGCAAAAAGTGTTATGGGTCTCACCCAGGGAACACAGGAGCAGAGAATCACATTCCCATAATCGGGGAGGGTTTATCTAGAGAAGTAAAGTTTTACCAAGAGGGTCCAGTGACTCTGATATGGGTTTGTAACAAAAAAGTTGATGTCTTCTTCAAAGCCAAGAGATGGGTTGTGATGGTTGAGGAAAGTAATATTGAAACTGGCTAAAACCAGTGATAGGCTCCAGAATAAATGTAGGCAGCGTGTCAGGTTCCAGGTTAAGCAGTGTGTAGATAAGAGTGATAGGCTCTGTAGTAATAGTAGGTAGAGTGGTGGGTTCCAAAGTAGGTGTAAAAATTCTAAATGAACCCTCTGCACACTGCTATACACATTTTCTAGCAAGCTTTGCACAAAAACAGGGATTTTTAGTTCACATACATTGCAACACATATTTAGGCTAGCCACCTGTGTCAAACTAATCACTCTCTGACTAGTCCTACTCTGCTCTGCAAAATGCAAATGCTTTAGTGGATACAGTGCCAATATGGGGTAAGGTGTAGGAGAGGTTCAGATCTGGTCACTGACCTGGACTATCCAATAGAAATACGATTTTGCTGTGCTCAAATAACAGTAGCTTATGCATATACAGTATATAATTCATCAGGTACTAAAGGGGTGTCATAGGCTCCATAGTAGGGATAGGTAGAGTGATGGCTCCATAGTAGGTGTAGAAATTCTGGATGAACCATTTGCACACTGCTATACACCCATTCTACCAAACTTTGCACATTAACAGGGATTTTTAGTTCACATACATTGCAATACATATTTTAACTGACCAACTGCCTCAATGTAATTCCTCTCTGACCAGTCCCCTTCTGAGCTATTGGGATTTAAGCACAGGTATATCTTATTTCTGTACCACTGTAGGGATAGGTACAGTGATAGGCCCCATGGTAGGGTTAGGGAGAATGATAGGCTCCGAAGTAGTGATAGGTGGAGTGATGGGCTTCATAGTAGGAGAAGATAGAGTGATAGGCTCCATAGAAGAGGTAGGCAGAGTGACGGGCTCCATAGAAGAGGTAGGCAGAGTGACAGGCTCCATAGATGAGGTAGGCAGAGTGACAGGCTCCATAGAAGAGGTAGGCAGAGTGACAGGCTCCATAGAAGAGGTAGGCAGAGTGACAGGCTCCATAGAAGAGGTAGGCAGAGTGACAGGCTCCATAGAAGAGGTAGGCAGAGTGACAGGCTCCATAGAAGAGGTAGGCAGAGTGACAGGCTCCATAGAAGAGGTAGGCAGAGTGACAGGCTCCATAGAAGAGGTAGGCAGAGTGACGGGCTCCATAGAAGAGGTAGGCAGAGTGACGGGCTCCATAGAAGAGGTAGGCAGAGTGACGGGCTCCATAGAAGAGGTAGGCAGAGTGACGGGCTCCATAGAAGAGGTAGGCAGAGTGACGGGCTCCATAGAAGAGGTAGGCAGAGTGACGGGCTCCATAGAAGAGGTAGGCAGAGTGACGGGCTCCATAGAAGAGGTAGGCAGAGTGACGGGCTCCATAGAAGAGGTAGGCAGAGTGACGGGCTCCATAGAAGAGGTAGGCAGAGTGACGGGCTCCATAGAAGAGGTAGGCAGAGTGACGGGCTCCATAGAAGAGGTAGGCAGAGTGACAGGCTCCATAGAAGAGGTAGGCAGAGTGACAGGCTCCATAGAAGAGGTAGGCAGAGTGACAGGCTCCATAGAAGAGGTAGGCAGAGTGACAGGCTCCATAGAAGAGGTAGGCAGAGCGACAAGCTCCATAGAAGAGGTAGGCAGAGCGATAGGCTCCATAGAAGAGGTAGGCAGAGCGATAGGCTTCATAGTAGGGGTAGATAGAGTGATTGCTGGAGGATTGGTCAAAGCAGTGAAAACTGCAGTTTAATGTTTCTAAATGTAAAATAATGCATCTAGGGAAAAAGAATCCCTTGAGAGAGTACAACATTGGGGGTACAGTGTTGGTCAGCACTACAGATGAAAAGGTTTTGGGGGTACTTATTTCAGATAGCAAAAAAGAAACTGTGTGACCAGGCAGTGGGGAAAGCAAATAGAATTCTAGGATACATTACTAGAGGGATCGCCAGCAGGAGGAAGAGGTGGTCCTGATTCATCTATATAGATCTTTATCTCACTAGAGGGGTCACCAGCAGGAGGAAGGAGGTCCTGATTCCCCTATATAGATCTTAAAGTGGTTGTAAACCCACTTTTTTTTTTAAACTAATACCTGCAAGACAAAGGCATAATGAGCTAGTATGCATAGCATACTAGCTCATTATGTAATACTCACCTGAGATCGAAGCCCTCGCTGCGGTGCCCGTACACCAGTCCGGCGGCCGACATCACTCCCGGGGGTTACTTCCGGGTATCGCGGCTCCGGCGCTGTGATTGGCCAGAGCCGCGATGATGTCACTCCCAAGCATGTGCGCGGGAGCTGCCGGTAACGTACTTGCCTTTGCTTCAGTGCGCATGTGCTGATGACGTCGGCACATGCAAATACAGGGCATATCTCCTAAACCGTGCAGGTTTTAGGAGATATCCTGGGTAGCTACAGGTAAGCATAATTATAGGCTTACCTGTAGCAAATAGTGGTCTGTAAGGGTTTACAACCACTTTAAGTGAGACCTCATTTCGAATACTGTGTCCAGTTCTGGAGACCTCACTTACAGAAAGATATTGATAAGATAGGAGACCAGAGATGGGTAACAAAAATGGTTAAAGGTCTGGGGGAGAAAATATATTTGAGAGCGACTTCAGGAGGAAAGAGGGGAAGGGGAAAGGGTAGACGATTGAATATATCAAGGGGGTAAATAGGGTACAGAAGGGCAGTTTTTTTCAACATGAAACCAAAATCAAGAACACGGGGACATGACCTCAAACTAACTGGAGGAACGTTCAAAACTAATCTTAGACAGTATTATTTTATTGAAAGGGTAGTTCATGCTTGAAATAAATGTACCTGCAGAGGTAGTGAGACAGTCAACAGTAAATGGCTTCAAACATGCTTGGGACAAACATAGATCTATACTCAGACAAAAAAAGGTAACAAAAAAAATACACAAAAATAAAAAAATGGGCAGACTTGATGGACTATTCAGTCTTTTTCTGCAGTCACTTTTCTATGTTTATATGATAGGCTTTATATTAAAGGAGTTGTAAAGGCAGAATGTTTTTCATCTTAATGCATTAAGATAAAAAGGCTTTTGTGTGCAGCTCCCCCCTCAGCCCCCCCTAATACTTACCTGAGCCCCATCTCTGTCCAGCGATGTCCACGAATCCCTCGGCCACCCGGGACTCTCCCTCCTGATTGGCTGAGACATCGCAGCGGCACCATTGGCTCCCGCGGCTGTCAATCAAAGTCAGCCATTTAGGGGAGAGAGGGAGTGGGGCCGAACGGCAGCTCCGTGTGTGAATGGACACACGGAGCTGCAGCTCGGCTCGGGGGCCTCCATAGCAAGCAGCTTGCTGTGGGGGCACTCGACAGAAGGGAGGGGCCAGGAACAGCAAAGAGGCACCTCAGAAGCGGCGGGTCGGGGCTGCCCTGTGCAACCAACTGCATAGAGGAGGTAAGTATAACATGTTTGTTATTTTTATTTATTTTTTTTAAACATGAGACTTTACAATCACTCTAAAGGTAAGCAAGGTGATCGACTCCCTTTGAAGGTTAGGCAGCTTGATGGGGGCCATAGTGGTGGTAGACAAAGTGATAGGCTCTGTAGTAGGAGTATGTAGAGTGATGGGCTCCATGGTAGGAGTAGGTAGGGTGGTAGGCTCCACAGTAGTGGTAGTTGGAGTGATAGGCTTCATAGTAGGGGTAGGCTGAGTAATAATCTCCACAGTAGTAGTAGTTGGAGTGACAGGCTCCTTAGTAGGAGTAGGCAGAGCAATAGGCTGCACAGTAGTGATAGGGTAGGATAGGTTATTTGAGTTGCCCAAATTTGTGCACAAGATGTTAGTGGATTTACCCACTATTTTTTTTCTTCTATATCACTCTCCAGGCTGTGTCACAACAAACAGAACAAAGTCTACTTACCTGAGCCACCTTTTCCTCATGCCGAGGTAAGAAAATCCATTCTACCAGAGAAGTGACTTCATCAGTCAAATGACAGTTATCTGTTTTAAACTTAAGAGGGCTTTCACACCGAGCCACGGGGGGCGTCGTTGGGAAAGCGGCACTATTTTTAGCGCGGCTTACCGTCATTTTAGCGGCGCTATTCGGCCGCTAGCGGGGCGGTTTTAACGAAAAGGGGTTAAATCAGCCCGCAAAACGCCGCCGGTATAGCAGCGCTGCCCCATAGATTTCAATGGGGAGCAGCGGTGGAGGAGCGGTAAACACACCGCACCTTCACCGCTCCAAAGAAGCTGCCGCCAGGACTTTTCCTGATGTCCTGCCAGCGCACCGCTCCAGTGTGAAAGCCCTCGGGCTTTCACACTGGAGACAATGGAGCAGCTGTTTGAGGGCGGATTGCAGGCGCTATTTTTACCGCTATAGCTCCTGCAAAACGCCCTCGTTGTGAAAGGGGTCTAAAACAGAAAATAAGGGTGTTGTGTGAAGGATTGAGAGGAACAAACGGCCCTTTTAATGTGGTAATAAACCCTCCTATCCTAGTTTACAGCCAAGGAAGCTGCCATATTAGGCTATGTTTGATCTGCAGTTGCCCTGGTGCTGCACATGTTATCAGTTATAACACAAGCCATCTGATGGCTTAACCGTTCAGTTGAAAGCACAAGCAACTGCGACAGTTCTTGTTTATGACATGCCTTGACTGTAACTGTTTTGGGAAACCGTTAAACTGAAGGGTTTAGTTCCATTTTAATAAAATACTACGAAGTATGGAGTTGCCTTCTGTAACCACTTCAATACCGGCATGTTGCACCCCCTTCCTAATGACACTTGGTGCTAAGAGCATCTTGTGTTCTAGCAGTGAAGGGCACTAGGTGGCATCTGCTTCCTAGCGACAAAGGAAGTTATGCGTGAGGAGCCGCCAGTATCCTAGTGACGCTGGGCAGCAATAGACGCTTTTATCTTAACGATGAAGGACACTCAACGACAGGAGCAGCCTGCATCCTGGTAACAAAAGTTGCTAGGCGGAGTCCTTCATCGCTAGGCAGCATCCTAGCGACAAAAGATTCTAAGCGGCAATAGCCACCTGCCTCTCAGTAACAAAGGATACTTGTCAACAGGATCCGCCTGCATCCTAGCAACAAAAGATGCTATGCTGTAGGAGTCCCTGTGTCCTAGTGATGTAGGACGTTCGGTGACAGGAGTTGCCTGCATCCCTAGATGAAGAAGCAAGGTGGAGGGAACCACCTGAATCCTAGTGACAAAGGGACTCTAAGCAGCAATAGCTGCTTACATCTTGGCAACAAGGAATGGCTGCCGGCATTCTAATGATGAAGGATACTAAGTGGCATGATCTGCCTCTTTTACTAATTACAAAAGATGCAAAGGCAGTAGGAGCTTCCTAATGGCAAAGGACACTGAGTAACAGGAGCAATGAAGGGCAATAAGCAGCATCTGCTTCCTACAGCAAAATAAGCTAGGTGCAAGGAGCCCTGTGTGTTTTAGAGCCGAAGATTGCTATGTGGCCCCCCACTTCCCACCTTAATCTAAATAGAGTGCACAGATTGATGCTTTTGTGTTGCCTGGTTCCTGTCATTAACCCATTATATCTTCTTCTGTTGTTTATTTCTATCAGCTAATCCAGACTAACAAGCTAAAACATTACCCCAGCATCCATGGAGATTTCAGCAATGACTTCAAGCAGCCGTGCGTAGTGTTCACCGGGCACCCCACCCTGCGATTTGGGGATGTGGTGCATTTCATGGAGCTCTGGGGGAAGTCCAGCCTGAACACCATCATATTTACCGGTATATAGAGCTGTGTATTGTGCCGTCCTATCTGTCCTGATTTCCATTTCAGGAATTCTGATCCTAAAATGTAGTGCCAAAGCTACTTTTTTCTGTGTATTCTTTTCTCAGGGTGTCATTGTTCTGGGACCCCCAAGTGTCAGGGTGTCATTGTTCTGAAACCATTACCTGTCATTTGCATTGTTCTCAGTCCTCCCCAATTGTCAGTATGTCATTGTTCTGAGACCCCCATGGGTTAGTGTGTCATTGTTCTCAGTCCTCCCCAATTGTCAGTGTGTCATTGTTATGGGACCCTCATGTGTCAGTGTTCTGGGATCCCTGGTGTCAGTGTGTCATCACTCTGGGGCCATTACCTGTCAGTGTGTCATTGTTCTGGGACCCCCAAGTGTCAGTGTGTTATTGTTCTGGGAATCTCAAATGTCAGCGTGTCATTGTTCTGGGACCCCCAAGTGTCAGTGTGTCATTGTTCTGGGACCCCCAAGTGTCAGCTTATCATTGTTCTGTGACCCCATGTGTCAACGTGTTATTGTTCTGGGACCCCAAAGTGTCAGCGTGTTATTGTTATGGGACCCTCATGTGTCAGTGTTCTGGGATCCCTGGTGTCAGTGTGTAATCATTCTGGGGCCATTACCTGTTAGTGTGTCATTGTTCTGGGATCCCAAGTGTCAGCGTGTTATTGTTCTGGGACCCCCAAGTGTCAGTGTGTTATTGTTCTGGGACCCCCAAGTGTCAGCGTGTCATTGTTCTTGGACCACCAAGTGTCAGTGTGTCATTGTTCTGGGACCCCCAAGTGTCAGCCTGTTATTGTCCTGGGACCCCCAAGTGTCAGCCTGTTATTGTTCTGGGACCCCCAAGTGTCAGCGTGTTATTGTTCTGGGACCCCCAAGTGTCAGCGTGTTATTGTTCTGGAACCCCCAAGTGTCAGCGTGTCATTGTTCTGGGACCCCCAAGTGTCAGCGTGTCCTTGTTCTGGGACCCCCAAGTGTCAGCGTGTCCTTGTTCTGGGACCCCCAAGTGTCAGCGTGTCCTTGTTCTGGGACCCCCAAGTGTCAACGTGTCATTGTTCTGGGACCCCCAAGTGTCAGCGTGTCATTGTCCTGGGACCCCCAAGTGTCAGCATGTCATTGTCCTGGGACCATAAAGTGTCAGTGTGTCATTGTTCTGGGACCCCCCAATTGTTGATCGACGTTATGTGTATGTTAATATTCGAGTGCTGAGAAAACAAGTACAGAATTCATAATGCCAGAGATCCCGAATGATATAAGATACCACAAAGAGATTAAGCCGACAGCCATGTGTAAAAAAAAAAAAAATGTCAATATCATTATGCTGGGACCCCCAGTGTTGGTGTGCCATTGTTCTGGGATCCCCCTTGTATCAGTGTGTCATTTACCTCAAAGTATAAAAGTACCCATTAACACGACCTAATTAGCCAGTCTGATTGGTCCACAACCCCATGTCTACAGGTCCCCCATGCTGCAACAAAATCCTGGAGTCAGTCTCTGGATAGCATCTTTTTGACTGACTGATGTCTTCTCTGGGATGAGGTCATACAGTATTCTGGTTCAATAATTTATTTATTTTTTTATAACCACAATTGCGCCCACTCAGGGGCTAAGACAAGAAGCATTACAAAGTATGAAACATATTAAGGTGCTAGGTAAAGCCAGAACAATATGAAGTACAAACTGGTGAAGGGGAAGACGAGTTAGAATACCTTATGATGCAGATCTATAAATGCCAGAGAATAGGCTTCCTGTCATTAGTGCAACTCAAAACCATAGAGAAAAGAACAGGGGAGAAGAGACCCCAAAAATAAGAAATAGAAAACAAAGAAAAGAAGGAGGAAAGGGTAAGTGGGTAACATGAACTTGGGACTGTCTGAAGCGTGAGTCATATGCGACCAGTGCTAGCCAGATGCAGGGAAAGGAATACTCAATCCAGGGTTCCCAAATTTTAAAAAATCTGGAATGAAAGTCCTTCAAAATGTTAAACATCTGTTCATTAATTATTAAGGCCGTCATTCGATCTTTTACTTTCTAGAACGTGACCGTAGGCGATGGTCCTCTTGGCCGACAGAAATAAGTAAGACCAATTTCTGTTGGTGGGCATATAGGCCCGGGATGGGACAGTGTAGTAGGGCAAATTTAGCATCCTTATGGATAATCAAAAGAAACAAGTATACAGCAGGCCAAAGATGTGGGACCAAAAGCCTATAAGTCGTGCGCATGTCCACCAGACCATGTAGGGCATCCCTACAATGGCCACAACTCCTAAAACATTGGTCGCTGTAACTAAAGTTGGCATGGTTGATCCGGACAGGGACCCAGTACATCCACAAGAATCATTTATAAGCAGTTTCAAGGGTGGTATGTTAAAGGAACAGTTTTCTACAGAAGACCAGGCCTTGCTCCAGTCCGCTGGGTCAATAGTCGTCGTCATCAAGTCTTGCTCCCACTGGGTCACATAAGAGAGAGGGGCAGAGGATGCCTGATTATTTAAGGAGGTATAAAGAGTTGAAACTAAGCCCTGCGACCCCAGGCGTGTTGGCAGACATGTTAAAAAGTTTGTTTTACGGAAAGGGTATGTGGAGGTGCGACAAAGAGATAAAATCCAGTGTTGGTGTTGAAGATATCGGAACAACTCCCACTGCGGGCCTCATGTGTCTCCTGGAGGACAGCCCACATCAGAAAAGACCGAATGAATAGAAAGTGTTGCACTTGTGTAAAGCCATGGGAAACCCGTCATCAGAACGCAGAACACTGTTTTCGTTCCCGGCAGGAATAACGGGTTATTAATCATGGGCAAGAGAGGCAGGAATGGAGACCTAAGTTTGCCTGAGTACCAAACTGAATGCCACATTTTCATACTATGTGTCAATAGAGGGTCATACAGTATTCCAATGAACACCACAGACTTTTGACATTAATACCAAATGCCAAAACGTAATACTTACTGTGACGGAACGTCCCACACTCCGCTTGAGTGCTTTCGTCATATACCGCTTCCTCCCAGGCTGAATTTAGATATCAGATATTCCAACCGTAAATAAGACAATACTGGTTTGGTTGCTCAACATGAACTGTTTATTAGAACAAGAATACAGTCTTATATACAGTTGAAGAGGAGGTTCCCCCCTCCTGCTCATATTACTCTAACAATACACCTGTAACCAGAAACCTAATTAACATGAGCTAGTTATCTAATCATTTACCCAGACTTGGTGACTCAGAGATATGACCTTTCAGGGTAGACTTGCCATCTCCTCACTCCCAACTTACAATACACATAAGTATAAACACATACCCCAATAGTTTGCTAGGAGACAAAGGTGTGTTAATGAGCACAATAAACTAACGGGTGATCTCATTAATCGGCATTCCTTTCACATACATCTGTCCACTGAGTCCTAAGCTGGCAGAGACCATCATGGCCTCCTTAATAATGTCCTTTTGCATTACATAACAGAAAATCTTCCGAAATGCTTGTAGTTCCCTCAAATGCCAGGGCCCATAATCGGTATGCAAGAGGCTAGCATTCAGTCCCCTCCAAAAGCCTCTGTCCCGGGTGAGTCTATCACACTTACACTTTCCATATAACCACTGGAAGGACACCAATATTTGAGTTACGATCCTGTCATCTTTTTCTTTTTTTTGGATTTCAAAACGGCTCAGTGCTCTAACCTATATGCTATTGCTCCAGGCTCTGTGCATAGGTTTAAAATACACTAAACATTGAACATTTTGAAGCTAGATAAGGCTGTGATCATGGAGGCGATATGGGGAAATAGTCACACAATTGCCTAGTGGTGTTGTGATGTTTTTGGAGCCATGACATTGGACTATAAGTCTGGGTTTTGTCGCTTATGGCACTTCAGCGATTGTTACGGGTGGAGGATATATGTGTGTTTATATACCAGAGCTATAGGTGTTCATGTCTACAAAGCAGTTGTTATTGGCACTGTGACACCTTGGCGCAAAAGAGAAAGCTTATTGCGCAAATTGCTTTTGGGTCATCTAGCATGTCAGGTTACACCGAGGCTGCATGCACACCTGAGCGTTGTGTTTTTGAGCGTTTTTTCTCATGTTTTTTTTTATGTGCGTTTTTGTACAGTGTATTTTAAAGCAATTTTGAGCTTTGGCATTTTTTGTTTGCTAGTAGAGAAAAATATCACCTCCCCCTCCCTCCAGCTTGCTTCAGGGGGCACCCAAGCCAAGTCAGAGCTCCATGTATCCATTCAGACACGGAGCCCCAACCTGGCCCCGTCCCCTCTCCCCTTATTGGCTGACTGAAATTGATTGACAGCCGTGGGAGCCAATGGCGCTGCTGCTCTGTCTCAGCCAATCAGGTGGAGTGTCCTGGATGGCTGATGGGATCGTGGACATCGCTGGTGAGAGAAGGGGCTCAGGTAGGTAATTGGGGGGTGCTGGAGAGGCTGCTACACACAGAAGTTTTTTTTTTATCTTAATGCATAGAATGCATTAAGATAAAAAAATACCTTCTGCCTTTACAATTCCTTTAATGTTAGGGTTTATTATTAAGGATAGAAGTTTAGGATTAGAGTTAGAGTTGGGGTTAATGTTAGGATTTACTATTAGGTATTGGGGTTAGAGGTTAATATTGGGGTTAGGGTTTAATATTAGGGTTAGAAGTTTAGGTTTAGTTTTAGGGTTTAATATTAGGGTTGGGGTTAATATTAGGGTTAGAGGTTAATATTAGTGTTAACATTTGGAGTTAGGATTTTTTTATTTGCTATTTATTTTCATTTATTTTATTGCATTGCAAAAGGCGTGACAAAATACACTAAAATGCTCAAAACAAGTGTTTTCATGCCTTTTTATGGAACAAAAATGCTTCAAAATATGCACCAATTTGCCCGATTTTGGCTACAAAAAAAGTTCCAGAACTTTGTTGAGCTTCAGGTCACTTGGAGTGGAGATATGAACCATCACCATAGAGAATCATTGAATTGTTTATATTTTTTTCTCCAGCATTTTGAAGTTCAGGATACAAAACGCTGAGGTGTGAATTGGGCCTAAAAAGAGCCAAGCACGTGTCGGGAATTTGTTTGCTCATTCTTTTGTACCAAAACTGCAAAGCCAAAAAACGTGGGTGTTGACGCTGCCAAAACGCGCATCCCTCTCAACTGGAAATCTCCGCACCCACCGGCTATTGGCCTCTGGTTTAGAAAGGTAGAGGAAATAAACAAAGTGGAGGACCTTGTCCTTTCATCCAGGCACCAACATGACCGATATTCAAAAACTAGGACCCTGTGGATTTTGTTTGTCTTCTCTGACGAGGGGCAAGCTCTCCTTGCGATCGACACCGCCAACTGGATTCATCTAGAACCTCTTGCCTGAGACTGATGCATTCTGAATGTAATGAGTACCCAGAAATCCAGAACCTTCAGCTATTCTGGGATTCCACATGCTTTTATTTCCCATCCCCTTGCTCACCACCTACCCCCTTCCCCATCTCTTCCCTCCTTTCCCCCATCTCTTCCCCCCTTTCCCCCATCTCTTCCCTCCTTTCCCCCATCTCTTCCCCCCTTTCCCCCATCTCTTCCCTCCTTTCCCCCATCTCTTCCCTCCTTTCCCCCATCTCTTCCCTCCTTTCCCCATCTCTTCCCTCCTTTCCCCCATCTCTTCCCTCCTTTCCCCATCTCTTCCCTCCTTTCCCCCTTCTCTTCCCTCCTTTCCCCATCTCTTCCCTCCTTTCCCCCATCTCTTCTCTCCTTTCCCCCATCTCTTCCCTCCTTTCCCCCTTCTCTTCCCTCCTTTCCCCCTTCTCTTCCCTCCTTTCCCCATCTCTTCCCTCCTTTCCCCCATCTCTTCCCCCCTTTCCCCCATCTCTTCCCTCCTTTCCCCCATCTCTTCCCTCCTTTCCCCATCTCTTCCCTCCTTTCCCCCATCTCTTCCCTCCTTTCCCCATCTCTTCCCTCCTTCCCCCCATCTCTTCCCTCCTTCCCCCCATCTCTTCCCTCCTTCCCCCATCTCTTCCCTCCTTTCCCCATCTCTTCCCTCCTTTCCCCATCTCTTCCCTCCTTTCCCCCATCTCTTCCCTCCTTTCCCCATCTCTTCCCTCCTTCCCCCCATCTCTTCCCTCCTTCCCCCCATCTCTTCCCTCCTTTCCCCATCTCTTCCCCCCTTTCCCCCATCTCTTCCCCCCTTTCCCCCATCTCTTCCCTCCTTTCCCCCATCTCTTCCCTCCTTTCCCCCATCTCTTCCCTCCTTTCCCCCATCTCTTCCCTCCTTTCCCCCATCTCTTCCCTCCTTTCCCCCATCTCTTCCCTCCTTTCCCCCATCTCTTCCCTCCTTTCCCCCATCTCTTCCCTCCTTTCCCCATCTCTTCCCTCCTTTCCCCCTTCTCTTCCCTCCTTTCCCCATCTCTTCCCCCCTTTCCCCCATCTCTTCCCCCCTTTCCCCCATCTCTTCCCTCCCTTCCCCCATCTCTTCCCTCCCTTCCCCCATCTCTTCCCTCCCTTCCCCCTTCTCTTCCCTCCTTTCCCCCTTCTCTTCCCTCCTTTCCCCCTTCTCTTCCCTCCTTTCCCCCTTCTCTTCCCTCCTTTCCCCCTTCTCTTCCCTCCTTTCCCCCTTCTCTTCCCTCCTTTCCCCCTTCTCTTCCCTCCTTTCCCCCTTCTCTTACCTCCTTTCCCCCTTCTCTTACCTCCTTTCCCCCTTCTCTTACCTCCTTTCCCCCTTCTCTTACCTCCTTTCCCCCTTCTCTTACCTCCTTTCCCCCTTCTCTTACCTCCTTTCCCCCTTCTCTTACCTCCTTTCCCCCTTCTCTTCCCTCCTTTCCCCCTTCTCTTCTCCCCCCCCCCTTTTTTTTTCTTCTTTTTATCTTCCCAATTCTTTCCACTTATTTTCCTCTTTTCTTTTGCTCTCTCCACTTTCAATTTATTCTCCGTATCTTTACGGCTCCTCTTTTTCTAAATCTCTGGAAAAAGAGAAAATTGATCAGAGCAGAATTCATAGTACTGATTTATTTTTTATTTCCTCTCATCCTTGCATAGATAAACCGTTGTGTCGGGTAGGGATACAGGCACGAACCGCATATTACAGTTTAGATCCTGGGAGTACATGTGGTATTTGATGTTGTCTCTTATATGACGTTATGCCATGATATACTAAGTTGTACTTTGTTTTTACACTTCCACTGCTTTAATAATATGGATCTTGTCTTTTGATTAAATAAAAAAAATGTGAGAAAAAAAAAACAAGAGTGCTGAATTCCCAGTGTTGAAAGCCCCAAGTATTGTCATAGTTCAATGAAATGAAAATACCGAATAGCCATCATGTAATACTGTGTAATGTTCTCCATTCAGAGCCAGACTTTTCCTACCTGGATGCCTTGGCTCCATACCAGCCGCTGCCCATGAAGTGCGTTTATTGCCCAATTGACACCAGACTTAACTTCATTCAAGTGACAAAACTGCTGAAAGAAGTTCAGGTGAGTCTATAGATTCAGAGGCAGTGTACCGCTTAACTGCAAACTTCATTGTATCATGAGAATGGAACTGTCTGCATCACAAATTCAGCATCTGGTGAGTGCTACATTTTGGGGGGGTCGATCTACCCCTCAGTAGAGTTCTGTGGACAAGCTACCCATTCTTGTTTCTTTTGGGTGTTCCATTGGTAGGAGTTCCTCCAATAGTTCCCAAAACTTTGTTTTGTCCTTCTTGTAGTCTTAAAGGGGCTGTAAACCCTCATGGTTTTTCACCTTAATGCATTATATGCATTAAGGTGAAAAACCTCCTGTAGTGCTGCAGCCCCCCAGCCCCCCCTGTTTTACTTACCTGAACGCTGTCATCCTCTGGCCGGGAACAAGCACACCAGCCCTAGCTGGTGCCTCGTGTCCTGATTGGATAGATTGACAGCAGCGCAGCCATTTGGCTCCCGCTGCTGTCAATCAAATCCAATGAAAGGGGGGCTGGGCAGAGTCCTGCATTCTGTGTGAATGCACACAGATGCAGGACTCAGGAGCGTGCCTGCACGGGTGTCCACCTTAGGAGAGCCCCCTCTAACGTAGACACTCGATGCGGGGAGGAGCCACCAGCGCTGCTGAGGGACCCCAGAAGAGGAGGACCGGGGCCACTCCGTGCAAAACGAACTGCACAGTGGAGGCAAGTATGACATGTTTGTCATTAAAAAAAAAACGAGGGTTTACAAACCCTTTAAGCTAGCCATAGGTGGCTTGAAATTTGGCCGGTTCAGCAGGCAGCGGACGCAATTCGATTTATGGCTATTCCCATCTATGAATTGACTTCTCATGAATGGTCCTGCTGAAAAATTTTGCTTCGATCTGCGCATGCAGCCAGTTGGCTGCATTTCTGATCAGTGTATTCCGATGAAAGGGGGAGTCTCCTCCCTGGTCGGAATACAGTGACACAGTGCAGAGGATTACCTCATCCACGTCGAATGAGCTAGATTTACTTTTAAAATAGCTGATTTCTGTTGCATTCTCAAATAAAGGGATTAAAAGCCTAACAGGAATAGATGGACCTTCTTTTATTGGCTCCAGCAAGTGTGTAGACTTGAAGGGGAAGTAAACCCTGATGGGTTTTACTTCCTCTTTTTTCCCCTGCAAAGTAAAAGCATAATAGGGTAGTATACATCGCATACTAGCCCATTATGTTGCACTTAACTGCAAATGGAGCCCGCAATGTTCTCGAGGTTCCCGCTGGTGGCCATGTTCATCTTCACCCCTCTTCCTTCGGGGCGGCGCGGACTCCGGCTCTGTGACTGGCCGGAGTCGCGCAACGTCACTCCCCGCCAAGCCAACGGTCATGGCCCTTTAGAAACAGCACGATCGTGCCCTTTCTTCAGTGCACATGCGCCGATGCCTTTGGCGCAAGCGTATATGGTAAATATCTCCTAAACCGTGCAGGTTTAGGAGATATTTCCAGTACCTACAGGTAAGCCCTTATAGTCTTACCTCTAGGGAAAAGTGGTGTGTAAGGGTTTACAACCACTTTAAGCCGGCCATAGATGGTTCGTTTCGTATCTCGATTCAGCAGGGAGTGGCCGAGATTCAAACCATCTATGGGCAGGCTGATTGTACCCAAGTTGATCCATGGATCGACTTACCAACATGTCATATTTTTACAGGAAAGTCTAATGCCCTGTACACACGGTCGGACATTGATCGGACATTCCGACAACAAAATCTATCGGATTTTTTTCCGACGGATGTTGGCTCAAACTTGTCTTGCATACACACGGTCGCACAAAGTTGTCGGAAAATCCGATCGTTCCGAACGCGGTAACGTAAAACACGTTCGTCGGGACTATAAACGGGGCAATAGCCAATAGCTTTCATCTCTTAATTTATTCTGAGCACGCGTGGCACTTTTTCCGTCGGATTTGTCTACACACGATCGGAATTTAAAGGATCGGATTTTGTTGTCGGAAAATTTTATAGCCTGCTCTCAAACTTTGTGTGTCGGAAATTCCGATGGAAAAAGTCAGATGGAGCCCACACACGGTCAGAATTTCCTACAACAAGCTCCAATCGCACATATTTCGTTGGAAAGTCTGACCGTGTGTACGGGGCATAACAGGAATAGAAGGACCTTCTCGTATTGGGTGCAGCAAGTGTGTAGACTTAAGCCAGCCATAGATGGTTCGCATCTCAAATGATTTAGCAGGGACTGGCTGAGATTCAATCCATCTATGGGCAGGCTGATTGTACCCAAGTCAATACATCGATCGGCTTACCAGCATTTTAGATTTTTACATGCCAATATTGCCAGCGGCTAGAGCCGCTAGCAACAATCACTGTATTCTCCCGGCAGGGGCGACTCCCCGTCCCCCCCTTGAGGGGAGAACACAATAGTTCCGCAGAAGGGATTTCCCCCTTAACACTGACTAACTGTGGTTGCAAGAAAGAAAATCTCATCATCTATGGCCTGCTTTCTGCCTCCTATATGAAGTATGAGCTTTGGTTGAATGGACCATTTACTTAATAAAGAAACTGCCCTCTAACTTCCATTGTGTTGTCTTTGTCCCACAGCCTCTGAATGTAGTATGTCCAGAGCAGTACACACAGCCACCAGCTGCCCAGTCCCACCGCTCCGACCTCATGATAGACTGCCAGCCTCCCCCCATGTCATACCGCCGCGCTGAGGTGCTCGCCCTCCCCTTCAAGAGACGCTATGAGAAAATCGAGGTCATGCCAGAGGTGAGTGCCACACATTTGCATGTTTTTTGTAAACAAGACAAATAATCAGCCGCTCTGGTCACTTTTATAGGGTAGGGAATCGCTGGCTGAAAATTTTGATACCGGGGTTATGGCCGACAGCTGCAGCCATGGCTCCAGTATAACCTTTTAACACAATCACGTACACGTGCGTGATTTGGCGGCAAGTGGTTAAAGCTGAACTCCGGTCAGGAATATGAAAGCACCTTTGTTGCAGTCTTCTCTAACCTTTTCATTAGTATTCATTCTGTTTTGTAGACCAGCAGCCACTGAGTAATTGATCTGTAAAAGACCCATTGAAAGGGCTCATTGCGCTGCTATTGTGTTTGTAAGACCAGTGTTTCTTAAGAGGAGCCACCACAACGTAACTGCCCTTGTGTAGTTTGTTCTCCTTTGCCGTGGCATAATGACCACCACTGCCTACAGTAGGTCAGGTCCCTCTCACACATCCATTCAGCATCATTTAACTGACAACTTATCTCACTACCCTGTCTGTTGCACCCATCCACAGCTTACATAATTTTTCTGACAGCCATGCAAATTACCTCCTGTCCATAAGGCTGTCTCGACCCACAATCCTGCTCACCGCCATTGCTAATGTCCTAAAGCATTCTGGGACTGGAAGTTCACAGAGACAACTGAAATAGAAACGGGATGGGATGTTGGGCACTTCAATGGCATCTCCTCCCAAAGGACAAATATTCCTACATGGTGTTTGTAGCAATGATGATATCATAGGGCAGGGATATGCAATTAGCAGACCTTCAGCTGTTGCAAAAGTATGTCCCATCATGCCTTTGCCTCTGGGTGTCATGCTTGTGGCTGTCAGTCTTGCTATGCCTCATGGGACTTGTAGTTCTGCAACAGCTGGAGGTCCGCTAATTGCATATCCCTGTCATAGGGTTTTTAAAAAAAATGCCTTTTGTAGTTTGGTGAAGAAGAAAAAAAGGCTACACTCTTTTTTTTTTTTTTTTTTTTAATGCATTCGTAGTATTAAAGTGTAGTTCCACCCAAAAGGGAAACTTCTACTCAGTGTACAACCCCCCCCCCCCAGTCCGGTGCCACATTTGGCACCTTTCGGGGGGGCGGAGACAGGGTACCTGTCTTTCACAGGTATCCTGTTCCCACTTCCGGGAGCCTCAGCTACAGGTATTGATGTCACCGCTCGGGCTCCCTCCTCCTTCCCCGGCCTCCGGGCCAGTAGGAGAGAGGAGCGGAGCCTCGCGCATGAGCAGTAGGGTTCCCGGCATGAAGCCATAAGGCATATCCCAAAGCACTTGTCACAGCCAGCCAGGTCCGGGATCCAAGAGCATCGCTCCCCGAACTTTCTGAAGTCTTAGACACTGAGGTCAGTGGAGAGCGACAGCTCAGTGACTAATGCCTCGGCATTGGAGGCTGCATGCGCCCGACAGCTGATGTAAACATCAGCTGCGGTGCCGACATAGCTGGACTTCAGGACAGGAAAGTGTCAGTTTATTAAAAATCAGCAGCTGCAGTATGTGCAGCTGCTGGTTTTTAATTTTTGCAGCGGTGGGCGGACCTCCGCTTTAAGGTAAAGTCCCAGCACTTTCATAACTTCCTTCTATCCCAAAGCACTTGTCACAGCCAGCCAGGTCCGGGATCCAAGAGCATCGCTCCCCGAACTTTCTGAAGTCTTAGACACTGAGGTCAGTGGAGAGCGACAGCTCAGTGACTATGCTTGCCAGTGCTGTGTGCGTCTATGGACGCTTACAGCCTGGCTCAGGGAAGAGAGCACACCGCTTTCTAAGGAGATGCCCACAAACGGAGAGGAGGGGATTGCAACTTTGGAATCCCCAGCTAGGAAAGGGGCATTTCAAAAGAAGATGACTACCCATAAGTATGTATAGACCACCTCTTATGAAATAAAAAAAATCAAAACTGGAGCAGATTTGCAAGACAGCCAATCAGCTTCTTTCATTTTGAAAGCATAAAGCAAGCTAAACTTGACCCATGCATTGGGTTTGTCTAGGGCAGGGGTCTCCAAACTTTCTAAAGAAAGCCCCAGTTTACTGTCCTACAGACTTTAGGGGTGCCGGACTGTGCCCAGTGGGAGTAAACAATGGCAGATATTTGGTATTAGGGGGAGAAATAGTTAGTGTCGTTGGGAGGAATAGTGCCCTGTTTTTGTTGTCAGTGGAAGGAATAGTGCCCCATTATTGATGTCCGTGGAAGTAATAGTGTCCCTTTTTTTGTTGTCAGTGGACGGAGTAGTGCCCCATCGTTGGTGTCAGTGGATGGAGTAGTGCCCCATCGTTGGTGTCAATGGACGGAATAGTGCCCAATTGTTGGGGTCAGTGGCAGGAATTATGCTCCATTGTTCAAGTCAGTGGCAAGAAAAATTTCCCAAGGGCCAGATAAAGGCAAGCAAAGGGCAGCAGTTTGGAGACCATTGGTCTAGGGCAGTGATGGCGAACCTCGGCACCCCAGATGTTTTGAAACTACATTCCCCATGATGCTCATGCACTCTGCAGTGTAGTGGAGCATCATGGAAAATGTAGTTCCAAAACATCTGGAGTGCCAAGGTTCGCCATCAGTGGTCTAGGGGGATTGGAGAGCCGAGATCTACTCAAGTAATCCTCCCATCGCAAGACCGGTCCCTGCAGCTCATGCACCAACCCCCCCTCCCACAGTCTTATGCAGTGAAATGTTCCTGACATCACTCCCATAGAAGGGCTCTGGATGTAAAGACGTCAGGAGCAGTACACCGCTGGACGTGGGGAAGCGCCATTCTCCCAAGGATCGAGTGAGTAGTAGCTCTGTGTTCACCCCTAGACAAAATGAGCAGTTAACCCATGCAGTGTGGGCACAGCACCACTACATGGGTAAAAAACAATGGACCCGGAGTTGGGCTTTAACTGAACAAGTCAATGAAAGAAAGTGATTGGTTGCTATGTACAGCTGTTCCAGATTCTACGTTCCCCCCGTAGAGGGTTTAGTATTTAGGATTTTTAAAAGAATCCTGGAGTTCAGCTTTAACATTCGTCTAGAAATAATCACTCCATTTGTAATAACAGGCCCTTCCTTCTGTTTCTGCAAATGCTGCAATTTATTTTATCAGATTAGAAATCATGCGATAGGGTCCAGTGTATATTTGTTTTTATATTCTCCATTATATGTTTTCCTTCTCTTATTTAGTTGGCCGAATCTCTGGTGCCGATGGAAATTAAACCTGGCGTCTCCTTGGCGACTGTGTCTGCCGTTCTGTATACGAAAGATAACAAACATGTCCTGCAGGTGAGTGACTGGGAGTTCAGGTGCGGGTGGAGAAGGCAATCGCCTTGATGCCCCAATGAGGTCTTCTGCAGGTGCTCAGTCACAGGCCTTCCACTCGGTAAAGCCGGCTAATATATGTAAGCCCTGTGGCGAATTACAGCACTGTGTGCCGCATTTGGGGTACTGTATTGGTTAAAACCCGGAAAGCCAACACAGCTGACCCGATTCTGAGTTTTCTCTAAAACCAACCTAGTGGGTTTCCTCAGCATCTGCAATGGGTTAAGTGTACCCAGGATGGGCAGGTGCAGCCTCCATGTCACAAGGGCCACGTACCTGACGTGAGACCGAAGTAGTGGGGAGGCCTCCCTTGCACCTCGGGTCCTTAAAGCCTCTGGAGATGGAGACAGAGACTTGGGGGACACCGAGTGGCAGGGGTGCGGAGCACCGTGCAAGCCTAAGTCTGAGATCTGAGCCGAGGTCAAGTCCAGTTGGGCAATGAAGCAAAAAAGGGTTAATCCGAAGAAGAATGGTCGAGATCCAAGCCAGGGTCGGTCCAATCTGGCAGCCGAGTACAAAAGGGGCAAAGAAGTAGAATGGTTAAGGTACAAATCCGAGGTCAATGGCAAGCAGTAATCAAGAGTAGTCAAATAGGTTTCCAGGTCACAACAGGTTCAGACAGATCACACACAGAAACAAGGGGAGACTGAAGATAAACCAGCAATTTGGCAGTGTCTGGGCTGGGGTTATATAGGGAAGTTTGAGGTCAGTTCCTGTGTGCCTCCTGGGGATTTTCCCGCCCTTTTCCATCAGGTTGATGTCATTTCCTGTGCGCCTCCTGGGTACTTTCCCGCCTTTTTCCTTCAGGTTGAGGTCACTTCCTGTGCATGTCCTGGGCATTTTCCTGCCTTTTTCCATCAAGTCTTCTACGCAAGTGCGGTTTGGCGCCCTGAGGGGTCTTTGGCGCATGCTCAGTTGGCACGGATTTCCTCCTGCGGTAACGTGCCATTGATGCATGCGTAGTAAGCCCTGGACTCTTGGGAGGGAGACAGGTGCAGTGTCCAGCTGTCAAAGTCTATGGTAGGCTACGGCTGGATGAGGCTAAACACTCTACTGAGTGGTATTCGCCTTTAGGGATAAAGCAGAAGACCTAGGTTGTGGTCCTTCATCCCTAAATGCCGGTACCAGTACATACAGCGTTTAGTCTCATAGCCACAGCCTGCCATAGACTTTGACAGCTGGACGCTGCACATGTCCCTCCCAGGTGCACTGCATCTATATGGCCCCACATGCAAGGGGCACTTAAAGAATTGCAGCTGCTCACTAGGGTTACATATCCCTGCATTGAAGGACACAGCCAGTCATTGTGCTTGAGGTGTCAGTGACATCTGGCCACTTGATTGGATGAGAGCCTGATCCAATCAGGGGGAGAAGATCAGGGCTTTTTGGGGGGCCAGAATACCATCACATGTAATGATACAAACTAGGTACCATGTGGATGGAATTATCCAATCCACATTTTATAATGGCTGTAGAGAGGGAAGCCTGGCACAGCAGCAAATGGGACTAACATGCTGAAGCAGTTCTGCCTATAAAGAGGCCTCAGCCTTACTGAGTATGTGTTATTTGCAGTCAACCTCTTTGTAGACAGAAACGCGTCAGCATGCTTGTCCACAGCTGTTGGTTCGCTTTGAAATACCCTTTTGCTAGAACTTGCTGCTGTGTGCCAGCTTTCCTTGCTGTATTTTTTTTAACTCCCATGTGAAAGCTCTTGTAAACATCAGCAGTGTTTGTTATCGCGTGCAATGGTGACCTGTGGCCTGGCAAGGATCTACAAGTCACGGCATTCCTTTCCAGATAAAGGTTTTCCAACTGCCTGGGCAGAAAATGTTTCATTTAAAGCAGAGTTCCACCCAAAAATGGAACTTCCGCTTTAAGGGAAGGTGACCCCCCTGACATGCCACATTTGTCATGTCATTTTTTTTATGGGTGGGGGGGGGGGGAGGGTTCCAGCTCCCACTTCCTCCCGTGGCAAAACAAACAAAAAAAATCATCGATTTTTATCCACCCTAGCTGCTGCCACTCAAATGCTGTCAGCTGAGAGTGGGGGCGGGTCCAAGCCACACTGTGTGTGTCTATGCATGCACCCAGTCTGGCTTGGGAAGTGAGCTCCCCTCCTAAGTGGCTTGCTATGGCGGTAGACACAAAAAAGGAGGAGCACAGAGCGCCAGCAGGGGACCCCAGAAAAGGAGGTTCAGGGCCACACCAGAGCAGGTTTGTTATTTTAGGTAAAAAAAAAAAATGTATCTTTTAGAACCACTTTAACCGCTTCAGATCCGGCCCATTGCCAAATGACGGCAACAAGCGCGGCTCTACATTGCCAGGACGACGTCTATTGACGTCGTCCCATGCACGAGCGGCCTGCGCGCCCCCTGCAGGGGGCGCTCGGTGATCAGCGAGTCTATGAGACTCGCCTGATCACAGATCTGAGTAAGGGGTCGATCCCGACCCCTTACCACATGATCAGCTGTCAGCCAATGACAGCTGATCATGTGATGTAAACAGAGCCGGTAATCGGCTATTTTTCCTCCTCGCGCTGACAGCGTGAGGAGGAAAAAAAAACCCGATCACCAGCGGCTGTGATCGGGACATCAGTCCCGATCACGGCGATCATCTGTGCCCCCTGCTAGTGACACCTAGCAATAGGAGCAGTGCTGCCTACCAGTGCCCACCAGCTTCACCTATCGGTGCCCACGGTGCCATCCATCAGTGCCCACAGTGCCACCCATCAGCGCCCACATCAGTGCAACAACAGTGCTGCACATCAGTGCCACCTATCAGTGCCCATCAGTGTCACCTACCAGTGCCCATCAGTGCCCCCCATCAGTGGTACCTATCAGTGCCACCTATCCGTGCCACCCATCAGTGGCCATCAGTGCTGCCTTATCTATGCCCATCAGTACCGCCTTATCTGTCACCATCAGTGCTGCCTTAACTGTGCCTATCCGTGCCCATCAGTGCAGCCTATCAGTGCCGCCTCATCAGCGCATATCAATGGAGAAAAATTACTTTGCTAAATTTTATAACAAACTATTAAACATGATTTTTTTTTTTTCAAAAATTTCCATCTTTTTTTGTTTGTTTAGCAAAAAATAAAAACCCCAGCTGTGATTAAATACCACCAAAAGAAAGCTCTATTTGTGGGAAAAAAAATGATAAAAATGTCATTTGGGTACAGTGTTGTATGACCGCGCAATTGTCATTCAAAGTGCGTCAGCATTGAAAGCTGAAAATTGGTCTGGGCAGGAGGGGGGTTTAAGTGCCCAGTAAGCAAGTGGTTAACTTATGAAAGAAGCAGTGACATCATCACCGTGCTGTGGGAGGGACCCAGCAGGCCCACCCACTACAGGCTGCAGCAAGAAACCTACAGGAGTGGGGCGGAGACGAGACCAGTCACACTGGACTAGGGGAGAGCCAAGCACTGAGCGGTCTTTATTGCTGGAAGTCTCACACTGAATTACTGCACAGTTCTGGAAGAAATACGCAAAGGTCACCAATATTCAAGAAGTACACCTGGCTCTTCCTTTTTGAATTTTTTTTTTTTTTTTTTTTTTAGCCCAGAGTTCAGCTTTAAGTGGGCAGAAATGTGCCCGTTCATTGGATGAGGTGGGATTTGGAAGCCCTAGTTATGCAAATAACTTGCTGATGACAATGCTGTAATTTATTAGTGACATAGTAGGTGAGGTTGAAAAAAGACATCAAGTCCAATCTATGTGTGTGATTATATGTCAGTATTACATTGTATATCCCTGTATGTTGCGGTCGTTCAGGTGCTTATCTAATAGTTATTAGTGATACGGCGTATATAACGTACAGCAGAGCTGATTGGTGTGGAGTATGTAAAGTACAGCATAGCATACAGAATGGACTGCATGGAACATGTGACGTCCAGCACAATGTACAGAGTGGAATGGCTCATGGCCTGCATAGTAGGACATTATATGTAGGACTCTTGTACTGAGCCTGTAGAGGGATAAAAACTGACCTCCATGCACTATTATAACAGAAGTTTCTTTTTGATTTCTTGCTCAGCCTCCTCCGAAGGCAGCACCACCTCCGTCAGGGAAGAAGAGGAAGCGAGCCGCGGAGGAAAGTCCAGAGAGCCAGCCGTTCAAAGCTCTACTCAGCGGAACCATTCCCGTGGAGCAGTTTGTACAGACCCTGGAGAAGGTAAGTGGAATACCTACAGTTGTATTCTGTGTGCCTTCCCTCCCAGCCTGGTGTTTCTCATCAGCTGGAATTTACAGTGGCTGTAAAGGCTTAAAGCAGTAGTAAAGTCCGCTTTTTGATTTACATTTACAGGTAAGCCTATAATAAGACTGCCTTATAGGTACAGTAAATATCTTCTAAATGTGCACCATTTAGGAGATACTTTAGTACAGTGGTTCTCAACTCCTGACTTCAAGACCCACCAACAGGCCAGATTTTAAGTATTACCTTGGGGAGACTACTGCAATCACTGAGCAGCAAATGATATCACCTGTGATGTATTTCAGTTACCTTGCAAACCTGGCCTGTTAGTGGGTCCTGAGGATAGGAGTTGAGAACCACTGCTTTAGTAGCAGCCGGTGATGTAAAAAAAAAAAAATACAATGCTACTGTCACTGTACTAATGACACTGGCTGGGGAGGGGGTTAACAACAGAGGCAATCAAACGGGTTAAATGTGTTCCTATTGCATGCTTATACAAGGGGAAGGCATGGATCGATGCCCCTGCTTCGTAGAGACACAGGATCCCATGTTTTCTGTAGTGACAGACCGGCGATCTGCCTTGTTTACATAGGCAGACCACCTATCTGTCAGTGTACCAAATCCTCGGTGGGTGCCGGCGGACATCGAGTCTGCCGTACCCGGCAATCAGCTCCCGCTGTGTCTAATCACGGCGACAGTGGGCCGCTGGCGGCACGTGCGAGCGCCCCAAACCCGGAAAAGTGCAGGATCTCGTACCATGTACGTGATCCTGCACAGGAGAGCCGCCTTGCCACCGCATAGCTACAGTATACGGTCTGCAAGCGGTTAAAGAGCCATGGGGCAACAGCGGGAAAGGGGTTAAGCAAGTTAAGCAAGCTATTCCAGAACTGAGGAAGTGCATCCTTTTTTTTTTTTTTTTTTTTTATTAAATTCTTTTTTTTTTTATTTAAATTTGAAAAGAATGTATAAAACTCCATCACAGTAACAAAAATAAATAAATAAAAAAATTAAAAAAATAGACCTAAACATACAAAAGTATAAGGAAGTGACTCTTTAGAAATGTTCTATCTTTGATCTGTAGTGGAGAATAACGCTATTGGTTGCTGATAAATTCCTTCCTCCAATAGTCTTGTCACTGTCTGATGGTACTGACTTGCCCTCCTCCCAATTTCAGCACGGGTTCAGCGATGTGAAGATAGAGGACACCGCCAAGGGTCACATCGTCCACTTGCAAGAGGCCGAAACACTCATCCAGTTCGAGGAGGACTCCACCCATATCATCTGCGAGCACGACGAGCGACTCCGGGTTCGACTCAGGGACATGGTGCTGAAATTCTTGCAGAAATTTTAGACTGACCTGCCGTTTTCCGGATCTTCCGAGAAGGGAGAATTGTTTTGAACATTTGGACTGCGTTCCCAAACTTGGCAGCCAGGGGGAGCTCTATCCACACATCTCCCGGGTGAATTCCCAGCTGCTGGTCATTTGATGGACAGACCAATGGTGTTCATAGTAAATTGTCCTTTAAGAGGATCTTAAACCAGTGTAAATGTGCACACTTGTACAGATTTATGTAATTACATGTATTTTTATCTCACAATGTCGCCTGTTGTGTGTTTTTTTGTTTTTTTTTTTTTGTTTTGTTTTTTGTTTTTGTTTTTTTTTTGTTTTTTTTTTTTATATCTTCATTGTTAAAGGATAGGATCACCTTTAGTAACATTTACCTTTAGTATTGTTTTAACAAGTTACTAGTCCACCCATCCCCCACCGTGACAGCAAGCAGGGGGTTCTTCTCCCCAAACCTGCAGTTACTTTTTGAAAATTGCGCAGATGCCGCATCATTCATTCACAGGAGTCCAGGAATGAATAAACTACAAGTCCCATCCACCACCGTGGCAGACGGACTTGTAGTATCAATGAACTGCCAGCGAGCTAATCGGCACGCTTGTATTTCATTCACACTGCCTACAGCTCAGGAACTGTCTGCCCGTATGGAGAGCTCTAGGCAATATGTGCAGGAGCCTAACCTTGCACCCGCGATCCGCCGATCACGGGTGCAATGCTCTGCAGACTCCTTTAGTAAAATAAAAACAATGAATGCACTTTTTTTTTTTTTTTTTTACTGGAAAATGATGTGCATTAATTATGTTTTTTGGAAAGGTGAACGTCGCCTTTAACCACTTCAGCTCCGGAAGGTTTTACCCCCTCCATGACACGATCATTTCTTGCTATTTAGCACTGCGATACTTTTAATGGTAATTGCTCGGTCATGCAACACTGTGCCGACGTGAAATTTTTATATTATGTTTTTTTTCCCCACAAATAGACTTTTCCTTTGATATTTGATCACCACTGGGTTTACATAGTTACATAGTAGGTGAGGTTGAAAAAAGACACAAGTCCAACCTATGTGTGTGATTATATGTCGTTTATCATTATAAAAGAAAAAAGACCGAAAATTTTGAAAAAAAAAACACTATATTTTTTACTTTGTTATAAAACATATTTAATAAATAAAATTAAGAAAATCGAATTTCTTCATAAATTTTGACCAAAATGTAGTCTGCTACATGTCTTTGGTAAAAGAAAAAAAATTCCAATAAGTGTATATTGCTTGGTTTGCGTGAAAGTTATAGGGTCCACAAGCTATGATATGTATACTGGAATAAAAAATTTTTCTTTTATACTGGTAATGTGATCAGCAACATAAAATGGGACATTGATATTGCGGTAGGCAATCTGACACCGGGGGGGGGACTGACTAACTGCCACTGACATCACCAAGGACACTAATACAATTATCAGTGCTAATAATTTACACTGTACGATTGACACTGGCTGGGAAGGGGTTAACATCTAGGGCAATCAAAGGGTTACATTTTTGCCTAGCAATGTGCTGCTCTTTACTAAAGATCTCTTTGTTTCTTATCCCTGTTTTACAGGGATAAGAAACAGAAATATCGTCCTCTCTGTACAGAGCCCTGTGTTGACAAACAACACAGGGCTTCGGCTGTGATTGCACACAGCCGATCAGTAGGTCCCAGTCATGAAACATTGGGATCTGCTGACAGACTCCTGCTGTGTATAATCATAGCAGGTGGCTGGGGGGGCGCACGCCCCAGACCCGGTAGCAGGCAGCGACACACGGGTAGTTTAATTTGCCTGCACAGGCTACCCGTTCGGAGTACATTACGGGCAGGCGTAAATAACAAAAATCTACCCTTGCAGTAGCCCCCTCCCCTGCAAAGGTTCAATACTCATTTAGGGGTGCAGGGATAAAGGTGTTTCTTTCTCGTACATCACGGGACACAGAGCCTTAGTAATTACTGATGGGTTATGTGTATCACAAGGTGATTGGACACTGGTCACACCCTAGACAGGAAGTTCAACCCCCTATATAACCCCTCCCCTTACTGGGGATACCTCAGTCTTTTCGCCAGTGTCTTAGGTGTTGGTCACGAATAAGATGTGCTGTGCTAAAGCTCCAAAGGGATATATTATACTGGGGCAAGCCATGCAAACGGATCCTTTCAAAGTGCTTTTTTAGGCCAAATTGGATGGTACCCGGGCCTCGTGTCCGAAGAAACAAGGTTTTACCTGTAACTCTTCTCTTCTTAGAGAGCTGGACCCCGGGATCCAGTATTTGTTTTTTTCAGCCATATCCCTGGCGGGGTGCTTTACGGGCCCAGAACTGCAGATCCTCCTTTTCTAGGGGGGCCCTGTCTCTGAAGGTTTTTCCAAACGGAGCCCACCGTGAGAGGTGAAGATTGGGTCTGTATAAGAGAACCCTGCAGCTGGATAAGAGAGATTCCTCAAGAATTTTTTTAGTTCTAGTAGGTTTTCTCCTTTAAGTAAATGTATGCTATGCCTATTGTCGCCACCGGGGCTGCCAAGAGCACATACCTTTCATGCTTGTTCTGTCTGTCTCAGTGTCCACGCTGTACACTCCTCCAGCCGAGCTCCAGGTAGGATGGGATGGGGGGCTCTTTCCTTAGGGATACCTCCCCCCGTGATTTAGGGGGGCCGGGGTGGCCTGAACTAAACAGCGGTAGTATACCGCCCCACCGCTGCTACTGTTGGCAGGTTCCCCATCTACCGGCCCTTCTCTCTCCTCCACCCCAGCCTCCCTCCATGCTTGTCCCAAGGATCGGAGCCTCGGCTCACGTGGGAAAGTGCACGTTTTTGAAAAAACCTGGGGGGGGGGAGTGGGAGGCTTGGTCGGAGGAGGGGGCGGAGCATTAATGCGACGTCCGGCATGTTTAAACGCCCACATCGTTGGCTACACAGGCTATAAAGTGCACACTTTTTTCAGGTGCACACAGCCTATGGAGGGACACAGAGCTGATGGGCACATGTGAGGTGGGACACAGGCGTTCTACCAGGCAGCATTTCCTTAGAATCACTAGACTAGGCATTGGTAGCAGCGGAAGTTGCTGTACTACATCGCTCAGCAGTCAGTGTTTGTTTTGTGGTACCTCCACCTTTTGTTGCTTTGCACTATGGGTAGAAGAGGTACAAATACCCCGAAAACCAGAGGCTCTAGGGGATCTCCCTCAGGCTCTGAGGACCCCCCTTCTGCAGTACCTTCCCCCCCTGAAGGACCTGGGATGGCTGGCCAGGGAGAGCCGTCGGGGTCAGGGGCTGCATCTGCTTCTGGCACTTCAGCCCCTGTATACATTACGCAGGAGGTTTTTTCCTCAACCATTAATGGATTAGAGGAAAGATTAATGGCCTTAATCGCATCTTCACTCAGTGGAAGAAAACGCACTAGGTCTCCCTCTATTACCCAGGACCCTCGAGCTGAGGAACTCTGGGGAAAAAGGAGAGGAATCCCTCTCAGAGGATCGGGATGAGACTAATGATTCCTCTTCTGAGGAATCAAGTGGAGAAGGGCCCTCTTCAGCTTCTCAGGATGAGAAGGTGTTAGTGCAGATTCTTGCTGGGCTGGTCCGCTCCACATTTAAATTGCCCATATCTGAGTCAGTTAAAGAACCCTCCTCTTCTTTGGGTTCACTGAAGCCTCCTCAAACAACACATGCTTTTCCTGTTCATAGTTTACTAGAAAAGCTCATTTATTCTGAGTGGGATCACCCAGATAAACGTTTTTTTCCACCTAAAAAGTTTTCAACACTTTATCCTATGGAGGAAAAATTAGGGGGTATACCGGCAGTTGAAGCCGCCATTTCCTTTGTAAATAAAAGCCTGACCTGTCCCGTCGACAATGCTCAGATGCTTAGGGATCCAACTGATAAAAAAATGGAATCCCTGTTAAAAAATATTTTTTCCTTAGCGGGTTCAGTAGCTCAACCTGCAGTGGCAGCGATCGGAGTCTGTCAATACTCGAGAGACCATGTTAAACAGGTCCTCAAAGTTCTACCTGAACAGCAGGCCCGGGGGTTGGCAAACCTTCCAGCGGCTTTATGTTTTGCTGTTGACGCAATCAGAGATTCTATCATCCAAACCTCTCGCCTTTCGCTTGGGTTGGTACATATGCGTAGAAATTGGTCAGCCGAATCACCATGTAAGAAGCTTCTGGCTGGATTTCCATTTCGTGGTGCAAGGCTGTTTGGAGAGGATTTGGACAACTATATCCAAAAGATCTCTAGTGAGAAAAGCACACTCTTACCAGTTAAGAAAAGGAGTAAACGTCCCTCTTTTAAACGGGCTCTTTTCCCAGTGCCAGGAGCATCAGCCTCCAGGCAGTCACAACGGCCTCCTCCGTCAGGCTCAAGAAATAAATTTCAGAGTTGACCCCAGGGACAAAAGAAGTCCTGGCGAAGAAGCCTACTAGACAAGACGCTAAAGCCTCTTTATGAAGGAGTGCCCCGCTCGCTCGGGTGGGGGGAAGACTGCTACAGTTCTCAAAACTCTGGCAGGAAGATTTCCAGGACAGATGGGTAATCTCCACGGTAACTCTAGGTTACAAACTGGAGTTCCGAGAATTCCCCTCTCCTCGTTTCCTCAGATCAAATGTCCCCAGAGATCCAGGGAAAAAGCAGTCTCTCCTTCTAGCATTAGAGCGACTATTGTTGCAAAAGGTCATCGTGGTGGTTCCTACGGAAGAGCAGGGATTGGGGTTTTATTCCAACCTTTTCACGGTTCCAAAACCAAATGGAGATGTCAGACCCATTTTGAATCTAAAGGATCTAAACCGATTCCTAAAGATTCGATCTTTTCGCACGGAATCAATTCGGTCAGTAGTCTCCATCCTACAAGGAGGAGAATTTCTGGCATCAATAGACATCAAGGATGCGTACTTGCATGTACCCATCTTCCCTGCTCATCAAAAGTACTTGCGTTTCGAAGTAGAAAAACGTCATTTTCAGTTTATAGTCCTGCCTTTCGGGCTAGCCACTGCACCTCGGGTGTTTACAAAGATCTTGGCTCTTCCTCTGGCCAGATTAAGGGCCCAAGGTATAACTGTCATAGCATACCTAGACGACCTGCTCTTGATAGACCGGTCAGTAGCCTGCCTGAACCAGAACTTGGTGACCACTGTCAACTACTTGGAATACCTAGGTTGGATTCTCAACTTAGAAAAGTCTTTCTTAAAACCAGTAAGAAGACTAGAGTATTTGGGCCTGGTCATAGATACAAGCCAAGAGAAGGTATTTTTACCTCAGGCAAAGATCTGTGCCTTAAGAGAACTGATTCAGGTATTCAGGACCAAAAAGGGTCCTTCTGTCCGCCTTTGTATGAGGCTGCTGGGAAAGATGGTGGCTTCATTCGAAGCAGTTCCCTATGCTCAGTTTCATTCAAGACTGCTGCAACACAATATCCTGTCTGTTTGGAGCAAGAAGGTACAGGCATTCGATTTTCCGATGCATCTGTCTCCTACAGTACGTCAGAGCCTCAGTTGGTGGTTAATACCGGAAAACCTGCAAAAAGGAAAATCCTTTTTACCGGTTACCTGGACAGTGGTAACAACGGATGCCAGTCTTTCAGGTTGGGGAGCAGTTCTGGATCAGTCTGTGGTCCAAGGAGAATGGTCCGAAATCGAGAGGACCTTACCCATCAACATTCTGGAGATCCGTGCGGCGTATCTAGCCCTAAAGGCCTGGACTCTCAGGCTACAGGGTTGCCCTGTCAGGATCCAGTCCGACAATGCCACAGCAGTGGCTTATATCAATCATCAAGGAGGAGCCAGGAGTCGTGCAGCTCAGAGAGAAGTGAACCAGATTTTAGTCTGGGCAGAAAAGCATGTGCCATGCATATCGGCAGTTTTCATTCCAGGGATAGAGAACTGGCAGGCGGACTATTTGAGTCGCCAGCGGTTAGTCCCGGGGGAATGGTCTCTTCACCCCGACGTCTTTTGGGCCATATGCCAAAGATGGGGGGTTCCAGATGTAGATCTCTTTGCATCCAGGTTCAGCAAAAGGTCGACAAGTTTGTGGCAAGAACAAAGGATCCTCTTGCATGCGGGACAGATGCGTTGGTGATTCCGTGGCATCGGTTTTCACTGATTTATGCATTCTCTCATATTCTGCTACTGCCACGACTCCTTCGCAGGATCCAGCAGGAGAAGAAGTCGGTATTTCTGGTAGCCCCAGCCTGGCCCAGGACGTTAAGAAACTCCTGCAAGCAGCATCTTTGGAGCGGTGAAAGAGGGGTGTATACACCGCTCCTAAACTGCTCCTGCCCATTGAAATGAATGGGCACCACTGCCAATCCACTGGCAAAGCGCCACTGGTCATGTTAACCCTTTTTCGGCCGCTACCGGGGGGGGGTTGAAAGTGTCCCGCTAGCGGCCGAAACCCCCCCACAAACACTACGGTAAAGCGCCGCTAAAAATAGCGGCGCTTTGCCGCCGATGCCCTAGTGTGAAAGCCTAAGACCCCTTTCACACTGGAGGAATTTTTCAGATGCTTTAGCGCTAAAAATAGCGCCTGAAAAATTCCTCATCTGCAATCCCAGTGTGAAAGCCCCAGTGCTTTCACACTGGGGTGCTGCGCTGGCAGGACACTAGAAATAGTCCTGCAAGCAGCATCTTTGGGGCGCTTTAGGAGCGGCGTATACACTACTCCTAATGCACCTCTGCCTATTGAAATCAATGGGCAGCACCGCTGTTCTGTCTCTCCAATCTAAACATTTAAAAGTGTGATCTTACAGTTAGTTGTGTTGAGATGTCGATAACACCAATCTTATTTGAATAAACAGACAGTGGACTCGATCCAGACGACACCTTGTTGATCTTGTGAAGTTTAATCCATAAACTGTGAGGATCTTACAACAATGAACATCGGATAGGTCAAAAGATCATAACGTGATCCAGTCCACATGTGTGCAGAAATGCATTACTGGGGGAATGAACAAAGAGTGGGGCTAACTATACAGAATAAGCTGAGATACAGGAAAGGGAGGGACTGGGGACAGGATAGTACATATAACATTTAAAGGCATATCACAAGCATGTGAAATATGACAACCGCCAAAGGGCAGCGGCGCTTTGCGGGCCCTTTTAACCCTTTATGTGGCCGCTAGCTGGGGTTAAAAGCGCCCCGCTAGCAGCCGAAAATCGCCTCTAGAACAACAGTAAAGCACCGCTAAAACTTTCCCGCCGACCCCCCCGCGCTGTCAGTGTGAAAGGGCTCTAACAGTTTTTCCTTTTGGTAAAAGGGTTAACATGTACAGTATAATTAAAAGCTGATTATTGTAAGCACCCCCTGTCAGTGGTAAATGATTTGTCTCATCCCCGTAAACTGATAAAATTGCAGGAGAGGAAAGAAAACAATTGCAGCCATCACATCTAAGATTTGGTAGGATGTGATATAATAAATATAATATAATATATTATTTTGTTTACAAACTTTTTTATTTGGTACAAAGAAATAGTACAAAAAGCTTATTGACATATGCCATAAAATGTACAATCAAAGTAATTTCTACAAAAAGGAATAACAATATATATTAAGCGGTTCTTGAATGGAGTATAAATTTATATATTATATATATATATAGCAATTCCTATTTTACATTAAACTCTATATTCATATAATACTCTTCAGTGAACTTCAGTATTTAGTAGAATTATTCAGGGTTAAAGAAGAGATTAGCATGGTTAAACCATGGGTCCCATAATATAATATATTAAATGCTGCTTTAATAAATGTCTTTGCTGCACAGTGCACTGTAATAAATGGCCACAAGATGGCAGCGGAGCTCCATGTTTCTTTAGCAGCCCTCAGAAATTGTAACATTAATAATATATATATATATATATATATATATATATATATATATATATATATATATATACACACACACACATTTCTGGGCTGAAAAAAACACTGTCTCTAATGGCGGAGCTCTATGTCCCTCCAAATACAATCTGCAGATACTTTTCATGTTTTTGAGGCTCCAATGTTAATTAGAAAAGAGCAGAATGTCCAGTATACTTTGATTTCTGTGCCTACCCAATGTTAACCCCTTCAGCTCTCACCCCGCAGCCAACTATAGGCCAAAAAAAGCATGAGTTTTATATTTATTTGCCCAACAGTTACCAGCAGCATCAATAAGAGTGGGGAGTTTGGGACTTTAAATGAGGCCAGTGGTCCTAGCAACCAATGACTGAAAGGAGGATTGAAGTGGGGGGGTGGGGGCGGAGAGCAGGAATGCTCGCTGGGTGCAGTATGTGAGAGTATGTATTGCATCAGTTGGGAAAACTCCCCAGAACTTGTTCTAGCCTTGGGCTCCGGGACTGCAGCCAAGATTTTCGGGACCCCAGGACTTACTTGAAATCTCGGGACAGTCTCGCGGAATCAAGGACCGTTGGGAGGTATGGTACAGTGTCACCATAATGACACTGTATTGCTCTGGGGAGGGGATCAGGATTTTTCTTTTTACAGTTTGCTTGCTTAGTACAGTAATGATCACTGTACTGTCACAATAGTATCACAATAATTTTTACACTGCGAAACTGTGAATGGCATTCATTCATGCTGCATTGTGTACAAAAATTAATAGCTGTGATTGGCCACAGCGCTCACATGGTACAGGTCCCCTGTGATTGGCCCTGTACCATGTAATCACTGTGAACAGTCACAGAAATCATCACAATAGTACACAATGACTGTGAATGAAAGCCATTGTTTACAACTGACACTTGATCACTATGATTGGCCACAGTATTCACATGGTACTGGAGCCGAGCACAGCGGTTTGGTACAACGATCTGTGTTCCACTTAAGGTTGCCACCTTTTCTTCAAGCCAATCCTGAACACTTTAGCGATGCACAGAATTTGTTTGCAGTAGTATACACTATAGGATTGTAAAAGCCCTGGGCCGCCTTTGGGTGCCCCAAGGACAGTATTGATGTGGCGCGCTTAGCGAGCCGCGTGTGAACAGTGGGTGTGGCCAAATTGCATTTAATAGTGGGAGGGGCTTTAAGGGGCATGGTTAAATAAAACAAAAGCCTCTATATGGTACATAGTCTCTAGTACACAGTCCATAGTACATGCAATACCTTGCGAGTATAATATATATATATATATATATAATATATATGAAATATATTTATATATATATTTCTTTTATTTATATATATATATATATATATATATATATATATATATATATATATATATATATATATATGTATTTCAGCAGCTAGTACCTAACACATTCCCATATATACAGTATGTGTGTGAATAACCATACAAAAAAAGCTATATTGTGCTGCGCTATCCTACCGCAAGTGACTGTGTTCTAATTAGTTAGACCTAGTGCAACCTATACATCATGTAAATCATTAAGCCTATTTGTGCTTCTAACACCCAAGGCACTTTCTAAATCACCTCCTGGCAACAAAAAACGGAATTAAAAACACAATCCTCTCTCGTACGTGCAAATAAAAAAAAATAAAAAAGTAAAACAAATAAAGTCCTCAGAAGTTTGGTGCGGTCCCAATATTAATATTGCTTGTCTTCTAAAGCTTTTCGTCATATACAGTGGGCAAAGAAAATGATCACCCCCCTTTTGAAATATTCACATATTGTTGCTTTGCAGCCTCAAATGAAGACAGACACCGTTTTTGTTTTATCCAGCTGTATTTACTCAGTGCAACTTATAACATCCAAGTGAAAGATATATCACGAAACATGTCAGAAAAAAAATAAAACAGAATCACTGAGTTGGAAAAAGGATCACCCCCCCCCCCCCTTGTGTCAGTATTTTGTTGGACCACCTTTTGCTTTAATTCCAGCCTTTAGTGTGTTGTGATATTTCTCTACTAACTTTGCACACCTAGACTTTGCAATATTTGCCCACTCTTCTTTGCAGAATGGCTCAAGTTCAGTTCCATTGGATGGTGACCATTTGCGGACTGCAGTCTTCAAGTCATTCCACTGATTTTCAATGGGGTTTAAGTCTGGGCTCTGACTAGGCCTTGCAAGGACATTCACCTTTTTCTCCTTCAGCCACTGTGTGCTTCTATCCTGACAAGTGCTCCAGTCCCTGCTGCAGAGAAACACCCCCATAACAGGATATTACCACCCCCATAACAAGACATTACCACCTCCATAACAAGACATTACCACCCCCCATAACAGGATATTACCACCCCCATAACAAGACATTACTACCCCCATAACAGGATATTACCACCCCCATAACAGGATATTACCACCCCCATAACAGGATAATACCACCCCCATAACAGGATATTACCACCCCCATAACAGGATATTACCACCCCCATAACAGGATATTACCACCCCCATAACAAGACATTACCACCTCCATAACAAGACATTACCACCCCCCATAACAGGATATTACCACCCCCATAACAAGACATTACCACCCCCATAACAGGATATTACCACCCCCATAACAGGAGAATACCACCCCCATAACAGGATATTACCACCCCCATAACAGCATAATAACACCCCCATAACAGGATATTACCACCCCCATAACAGGATAATACCACCCCCATAACAGGATATTACCACCTCCATAACCGCATAATACCACCTCCATAACCGCATAATACCACCCCCATAACAGGATATTACCACCCCCATAACCGCATAATACCACCCCCATAACAGGATATTACCACCCCCATAACAGGATAATACCACCCCCATAACAGGATATTACCACCTCCATAACCGCATAATACCACCCCCATAACAGGATATTACCACCCCATAACAGGATAATACCACCCCCATAACAGGATATTACCACCTCCATAACAAGACATTACCACCCCCCATAACAGGATATTACCACCCCCATAACAAGACATTACCACCCCCCATAACAGGATATTACCACCCCCATAACAAGACATTACCACCCCCCATAACAGGATATTACCACCCCCATAACAGGATAATACCACCCCATAACAGGATATTACCACCCCCATAACAGGATAATACCACCCCCATAACAAGACATTACCACCCCCATAACAGGATATTACCACCTCCATAACAGGATATTACCACCCCCATAACAGGATAATACCACCCCCATAACAAGACATTACCACCCCCATAACAGGATATTACCACCCCCATAACAGGATATTACCACCCCCATAACAGGATATTACCACCTCCATAACAGGATATTACCACCCCCATAACAGGATATTACAACCCCCATAACAGGATAATACCACCCCCATAACAAGACATTACCACCCCCATAACAGGATATTACCACCCCCATAACAGGATATTACCACCTCCATAACAGGATATTACCACCCCCATAACAGGATAATACCACCCCCATAACAGGATATTACCACCTCCATAACAGGATATAACCACCTCGATAACAGGATATAACCACCCCCATAACAGGATATTACCACCCCCATAACAGGATATTACCACCCCCATAACAGGATATTACTACCTCCATAACAGGATATTACCACCCCCATAACAGGATATTACTACCTCCATAACAGGATATTACCACCCCCATAACAGGATATTACCACCTCCATAACAGGATATAACCACCTCCATAACAGGATATAACCACCCCCATAACAGGATATTACCACCCCCATAACAGGATATTACTACCTCCATAACAGGATATTACCACCCCCATAACAGGATATTACTACCTCCATAACAGGATATTACCACCTCCATAACAGGATATAACCACCTCCATAACAGGATATAACCACCCCCATAACAGGCTATTACCACCCCCTATAACAGGATATTACCACCCCCATGCTTTAGACCCCTTTCACACTGGGACTGCAGCCACGTTAGCGCTAAAGCCCTACTCGTTTTAGCAGTGCTTTACCGCTGTTTAAGCGAGGCTTTTCGGGCACTAGCGGGGTGTTTTAACCCCAAAGAAGGGGGTTAAAAATCACCATGTAAAAAATACATGAGGGGGAATATGATAAACATGTATAAATACATGAGGGGGGGGATTTGATCAACATGGATAAAAACATAGGGGGGGGATATGATGTCCATGTATAAACATATAAGGGGGGATATGATCACCATGTAAAAAATACATAAGGGGGGATATGATCTCCATGTATAAATACATAAGGGGGGATATGATCACCATGTAAAAAATACATAAGGGGAGGGGATATGATCTCCATGTATAAATACATAAGGGGGGTATATGATCTCCATGTATAAATACTAAAGGGGGATATGATCACCATGTAAAAAATACATCGGCGTGCGCCGGTCGGGAACTGGTTAATGTGTCAGGGGGGGGGGGGTTGCATCACATTGGGTCACCTCCATGAAATTAGTTTTTGCAGGTTGGGATGTCTGCTATAGGATTGTAACAGACTTGAGACACCTTTGGGTGCTCCAAAGAGAATAGTAATGCGGCGTGCGTAGTGTCCACTCACTATGGTTGCCACCTCATCATTTTAAACCCGAACACATAATAATTACACAGGTTCTGTGGCTGATTAAGGTGGTAATTAAACTCACTTGGTGCCTTATCTGCATTTAATTAGCCTCAGAACCTGTGTAATTCAAAGGTGTCTGGGTTTAAAGGGGTAGAGGTGGCAACTCTACCCCTCACCCTCCTGTCAGGCCCTGTTCCAAGCCACATTCTTGTCTGAATGTTGTGTCCGGGTTTCAGGCGGACTGAAACCCGGACACATGATTTAAAACCTGATCTGTCCGGGTTAGGGTTGCCACATCATCCCTTTAATCCAGGACACACATTAATTACACGTAGAGTTGCCACCTCATCCCTTTAAACCCGAACACATATGAATTACACAGGTTCAGATAAGGCACCAAGTGAGTTTATTTACCACCTTAATCAGCCACAGAACCTGTGTAATCATTATGTGTGCGGTTTTAAAGGGATGAGGTGGCAACCCTAATTACACGGGTTCTGTGGCTGATTAAGGTGGTAAATAAACTCACTTGGTGCCTTATCTGCATTAAATCAGCCTCAGAACCTGTGTAATTCATGTGTGTCCTGGATTAAAGGGATGATGTGGCAACCCTAGTCCGGGTGAATTCCGGACCGGGGGCAACCCTATTTCATACCTCCCAACATTTTGAGATGGGAATGAGGGGCACCTACTAGCAAACATATGTAGGCAGAGGACATGCCCCCTGTCACACCCCTAAAAGGGACATAACCAAAAAAAAAAAAAAGGTTAATTAAATCTACAAGTGCTTTTTTTTTCCACTAATATTCCTTTATATTGGCTTTTAAAATGGACAAATGCAGCAATTTAGAATTTGGATGAAAGGTTTAGCACTGGGAAACACTTTGTGAAAGATAAAAAGTGCATTTTATATACAACTAAATCAGACCAAAATGAGGGACAAATGAGGGGGAAAGAGGGACAGAGGGACATTGCTCTAAATCAGGGACAGTCCCTCGAAATCAGGGACAGTTAGGAGGTATGCTATTTACACAAATCATATGTAGGTAATCGCTGAGCGGTGCTTTTTGTGGTTAACTTGGTAATATTCATGTATTTTTATTTTATGAGTTACCACTGTTTATTATATAATATATATATATATACATATACACCGTACAGGTGTATGTTTGTGATTATTCCCTTCATTTTCCTCGCCATACGGTTCTATGGGGATGTTTTGGTCTTCCCAAAAATGGCCGCCGCTAGCTACAGCATTGAGCACAGGACGGTTTGTTCTCTATTGTTCGGAATGAATTCTCCATGAAAAGCCTATGCCGATTGTCCTACGGAAAATGGCCGTCGTTCCGAGGACTTAGGACGAAACAGAAGCTGTTCTACAGGTGTGTTTTGAGAGGAAGCGCAGGTGATGCTATATGAGGGGTTGGCACTGTGTGGAAGAACGGATGAGGTGAGAGGGTGGAGGGTGTTGGGGTTGTGAGGGGTATAGGAGAGGTGAAATATGGATGGAGGATGTTGGGGAACATTTAAAATGGAGGAGATACACAGACATCATGGAGGAGGGAGTACACAGGCCTGAGATCAGAGATTGGGGGGGATACAGCACAATTTTGGGGGTTTATATACCCACCAGTAGTATTATTAATATATATATATATATATATATATATTTTTTTTTTTTTCTTAGTGCCGAACCGCCGATCCTGGTGTTTTATTATTTTTGTTTATTTATTTATTTATTTATTTATTTTTAGAACTTTATTGAAATTACAGTAAAAATTCCACGCACATAGCGGTGTTAAGATTCCCAGGTTTCTACGCACGTTACTTTTTTTTTTTTTTTTTTTTTTTTTTTCAGCGCACGCCACCGCAATGCATAGGAAACGAGTCAGGTGTGCCTTGTTTTTTGTGTTTTGGTACAATGGACCTCAATGCAAATGGTGTCAACGGGACCTCAAGGAGGATCCCGCCCATTGCCGCTTTAAAAAAAAAAAAACAAACAAACAATTTTTTTAATTGTATTTTGTTTACTAACCACTTCAGCCCCGGAAGTATTTACCCCCTTCCTGACCAGAGCACTTTTTGCGATTCGGCACTGCGTCGCTTTAACGGACAATTGCGCGGTCGTGCGACGTTGCACACAAACAAAATTGACATCCCCCCCCCCCCCCCCCTCCTCAATTAGAAGCTTTCTTTTGGTGGTATTTGATCACCTCTGCATTTTTTTTTTTTTTTTTTTGCGCTATAAGTGAAAAAAGAGTGACAATTTTGAAAAAAAACAAAAAAAAAACAATATTTTTTACTTTTTACTATAATATATAACAAACAAATATATATATATATATATATATATATATAACAAAAATATATTTTAAAAAAACATTTTTTTTCCCCTCAGTTTAGGCCAATATGTATTCTTCTACATATTTTTGGTAAAAAAAAATTTGCAATAAGCGTATATTGATCAGTTTGCGCAAAAGTTATAGCGTCTACAAAATAGGGGATAGTTTTATGGCATTTTTATTATTAATTATTTTTTAATGAGTAATGGCAGCGATCTGCGTTTTTTTTTTTTTTTTTTTTTCGGGACTGCGACATTATGTCGGACACTTTTGACACTATTTTGGGACCACTGTCATTTATACAGCGATCAGTGCTATAAAAATGCACTGATTACCGTGTGAATGACACTGACAGGGAAGGGATTAAACACTAGGGCGGCAATAAAGGGGTTAAGTGTGTCCTAGGGAGTGATTCTAACTATTTGGGGGGATGGGCTACAGGTCACATGACAGCGATCACTGCTCCCGATGACAGGGAGCAGTGATCTCTGTCCTGTCACTAGGCAGAACAGGGAAATGCCTTGTTTACAAAAGCATCTCCCCCGTTCTTCCGCTCCGTGACACGATCGCGGGCCCCCGGCAGACATCAAGTCCGCGGGACCCACGGTCACGGAGCACGCGGGGCGCACGAGAAGGCTGCTTCCTAAAGGGGACGTACCTGTACGCCCATTTGCCCAGCCGTGTCATTCTGCCGACGTAAATCGTCGTGCGCTGGTCGGCGTTTGGTTAACTACTTCAATACAGGGCACTTGCACCCCCCCTCCCCCTCCTGCCCAGGCCATTTTTCAGCGCTGTTACACTTTGAATGACAATTCAAAGTGCTACTCTGTAACCAAGTGAAATGTTTATCATTTTCTTCACACAAATAGAGCTTGGTATTTAATCACTTCTGGCTTTTTTATTTTTTCCTAAAAAAAATAAATAAAAATAAAACTGAAAATTTTGAAAAGAAAAAAGTTTTTTCTTAGTTTCTGTCAGTAAATTTTGTAAACAAGTTATTTTTCTCCTTCACTGATGGGCGCTGATGAGGTGGGGTGGCATTGGTGGGCACAGATGGGTGGCATTGAGGGGCAGCAGTGATGGTGGGCACTCACTGCTGGCACTGTGGGCGCTTTAATAAAAGTCAGCAGCTGCACTTTTTGTAGCTGCTGACTTTTATATGGGTGGAACGCCGCTTTAAAGGTTTAGCGCTGAGCAGTGCTGGGTGTACCAACATGGCCTCTGCCGCCTTCCTACTGCTGGCGTCCAGCTTCCAACTTCTTTCAAATTTCAAAATCCAAACGGCATCACAGATGTCAATATACTATACAGTGGAACCTTGGATTACGAGCATAATCCATTCCATGAGAATGCTTGTAATCCAAAGCACTCGCTTTGTTATGCCGACTAAATTGATACCCAACATGCCACGCTTCAAAATTGCGCCCGCTCGTGCAATGGTGACATACTTTTACCCTTAAAAATGTTTAAAAAATTCTACAGGTTACCAGTTTTGAGTTAGAGGAGGTCCAGGGCTAGAATTATTGCTCTCGCTCTAACGATCGCGGCGATACCTCGCATGTGTGGTTTGAACACCGTTTTTGTATGCAGGCGCTGCTTGCGTATGCGTTCGCTTCTGCACGCGAGCTCGGCGGGACGGGGGTGCGTTTAAAAATTTTTTTTTTTTTTCTTGTGTATTTTACCTTTTTTATTTTTACACTGTTCTTTTAAAAAAAAACAAGTGTCACTTTTTTTTCCTATTACAAGGAATGTAAACATCCCTTGTAATAGAAAAAAAGCATGACAGGACCTCTTAAATATGAGATCTGAGGTCAAAAAGACCTCAGATCTCATATTTACACTAAAATGCAATATAAAAAAATGCCATCTTCCCCCTCACTCAGCTCCTTATCACACATGGGAACTGACGCGATCGCCTCCGCCGGCAGTAAGCGGCGGAGGGCACCGGAGCGCGGCGGGAGGGGGGGGCCCTTCTCCCGCCGCCGATAAAAGTGATCTCGCGGAGAATCTGCCACTGAAGAAGAGGATACCGTAGCTAGCTCCTGCCATAACAATATTCCTCAAACAGCCGACGTATAACGACGGCGGGCGGGGTCCGTAAGTGTTTAACCTCTTCAGATCCACGCTATTGCCAAATGACTGCAACAGCGCGGATCTACATTGCCGGGACGACGTCTATTGACGTCGTCCCATGCACGAGCGGCCTGCGCGCCCGGTGATCGAGTCTACCCTGTTTCCCCGAAAATAAGACCTAGCGTGATTGTCGGTGATGGCTGCATTATAAGCCCTACCCCCCAAATAAGCCCTAGTTAAAGTCCTTGTAGGTCTTATTTTCAGGGTAGGGCTTATTTTCAGGGAAACAGGGTAGGGCTTATTTGGGGGGTAGGGCTTATATTGCAGCCATCACTGACAATTACGCTAGGTCTTATTTTCGGGGAAATAGGGTATGAGACTCGCCTGATCACAGATCAGAGTAAGGGGTCGGTCCCGACCCCTTACCACATGATCAGCTGTCAGCTAATGACAGCTGATCATGTGATGTAAACAGAGCCGGTAATCGGCTATTTTTCCTCCAGCGTGAGGAGGAAACAAAAACCCGATCGCCGGCGGCCATCTGCCCCCATAGCAATAGGCAGCAGTGCCGCCTACCGGTGCCACCCATCAGCGCCCACATCAGTGCAACAACAGTGCTGCCCATCAGTGTCACCTACCAGTGCCCATCACTGCCCATCAGTGCCGCCCATCAGTGCCGCCCATCTTTTCCCCCCATCAGTGGTACCTATCAGTAGCACCCATCAGTGCCGCCTTATCTGTGCCCATCAGTACCGCCTTATCTGTCCCCATCAGTGCCGCCTTAACTGTGCCTATCAGTGCCGCCTTAACTGTGCCTATCAGTGCCGCCTTAACTGTGCCTATCAGTGCAGCCTATCAGTGCCCACCACTGCCGCCTCATCAGCGCATATCAATGAAGGAGAAAAATTACCTGTTTGCAAAATTTTATAACAAACTATGAAACATGATGATTTTTTTTTTTTTGCAGGAGGGGGGTTTAAGTGCCCAGTGAGCAAGTGGTTAAAGAATTGTAATAAAAACAAAACTCCTCCCCTCCTGCACATACGTGCAAATGTAAACACGTGCGTAGGTCCACCATGTGTATGTAAACAGCAATTGTGCCACATGTATAACGTATCGCAGTGAATTCTTGCAGTGGGAGCCGTAATTCATGGTTAACTCTAAACTGGTTACCAGTAAAACCTTTGAAAGAGTTACCTATGAAAAATTTTAGGTGCCATCGTTTTTCACCATTTCAATTTGAGTCTTTAACAATTTAACAAAAATTAAATTTTGCTTCTGTGCACTAAAATAAATGTTATTGTATTTTGTCCTGAAAATATGCGTTTGATAAACAGCTGTACGAATATCATTTTTTTTTTTTTTTTTTTGAAATCGCACATGCCCCTAGGGCAGTGATGGCGAACCTTGACACAACAGATGTTTTGGAACTACATTTCCCATGATGCTCAACTACACTGGGCATGAGCATCATGGGAAATTTAGTTCCAAAACATCTGGTGTGCCAAGGTTCGCCATCACTGCCCTAGGGCCTCTGTTTCAGAAAATGTAATGTTTGGGTTTCTAAGTCATTTTCTGTTCCCAAAAAAAAAAAAATGCAGATTTTGACATGCAGGTGGGAAAAAACAAACAAAAAACGGCCCTTGACACAAAGTTAACTATTGCATAGGAATATTTTTTTTTTAAATTTTTTTTTCTCTAGTCCTTTGTCCAGGGCAGCACTAGAGAGAGAGGCTCCACCTACGAAGGCAAGAAACACAAAATTTAGATCCATAAAGGCTGGATGGGAGCTCTCCTTCCCCTGAGCATAGGTAGGGCTGCCTAAGTAGGTCTGCAGATACCTGTAAGCAGGGATGGCAGGCTTCCTAAGTCCCCCGGTCAGGCTGCGGGCAGCTGACACCGGCGTCCTCCTCCATGGATCGCCCGGGGAGGGCTGGCACTTCCCGCTCAAGGTTTACAGCGGGTCTACTGGCCGGATACTGTGGTATCCCCGCGTGAGTTCAGCGTGGGGCGGGCGTAGGCCACGAGTTCCGGCCTGTGGAATGCAGGAGGAGGGCAGGGACTTCCGGCACGTCACTTCCAGTTCCGGTGAGCGTGGATGCCGGATCCATGACGGTTTATTTAAAAAACACCAGCCACGGCGAGGGGACGGTCCTGATCCACCAACGGCAGCAGCTCGATGCTCCAGGAGGACAGCATGGACTTAGCAGAACCAAGTGGCAGTGGTGCCGACCCAGCTCAGGTAGGTGGACAGTGGGGTGCTTTTGGCCTACAGGGTTGGGGGAGGGTGGATTCACCCATCTCCCCCCCCCCACCCTTAGTGAGACGGGATCCAGGCTAAAGAGTCATTTGAATCCCGTCAGCGGCCGGTGGAGGTGCACATAGGTGTTGGTGAAGGTACACCCACTGCTTGGCAAAGGTATCTGACAGCAGTTTGTCCTTGTATTTTCATTTTTTTTTTGCCTCCCTTCTCTTCTCTCCTTCTCTTGTCTCAGGCTCAGCCCAAAGAACCAAAAGTCAGGGGGGAAGAAGAGGTGTCCGTCATGTGCGAACAAATTCAAAGAAGGGTGGAACAAGCCCCTTTGTAAACCCTGTATTGATAAATTGGTTTACATGGAGGCAACAGAGGCATGCAAAGAATTGATCTGGCGTTAAGAAGGAAATGAAGGCTATAAAGTCAATGTTGTCGAACCTTGAAACCCCAAAACAACCAGCTGTAGTCCCACATCCTTTGGATGAGCTAAGTGAGACAACATCACCCAAAGGTACTCTGAGCCAAGGGACAAGGTCACCCAGATACAGGCTCTCGCTCGAGGAGGCGGATCCCTTATTGGGGGTGATTTACGAGACGCTAGATATTAAAGAAGGGCAGGCCTCTTTGTCCCTACAAAACCAGATGTATCGGACCCTGAAAGAAGACCAAAACAGGGTATTTCTGGTACACAGTACACTGGCCGACTCTATCAAAAAAGAGTGGGTGGAACGGGAGAAATAAATATTTTTTCCTAAAAGCCTGAAGAGGAGATTACCCTTCAGTGAGGATTCCACTTGTATATGGAACAAAGTGCCCAAAGTGGACGCAGCTTTTTACGGTACGCCAAATCAATGGACCTCGCCTTTGAGGACATGGGCGTTCTTAGGGAACCCATGGACAAGAGGATGGAAGTACTGCTGAAAAGGTCATGGGAAGTAGCCATGACAAATTTAAAACCAGCAATGGCTACAACAATAGTAGCTTGTAATTTGTAGGTCTGGCTGGACCAGTTACAGGGCCATTTGGAAAGTGGGACCTCCAGGAAGGAAATTCTAGATTCCTTACCCATGCTGCACAAGACAGCAGGTTATATGGCAGACATATCTTCAGATTCGGTCAAGCTATAGGCAAAAAACGATGCCCTAGTAAATTCCTCTCGCAGGGCTTTATGGTTAAAATCCTGGTCGGGGGAGCCTCAAAAGTTAGGCTGTGTGGCATCCCATTTGAAGGAGACCTCTTGTTTGGACAAGATCTAGAGAAAGTTCTAGACCGTACTGCCGACAAGAAAATGGCTTTTCTTATTAAAATTAAGAAGGCCCCCGGGAAACGCTTTTTTCGCCCCCAAAGACAAGAGGCGTCACAGGGAAAGATCCCTAAAGGGTCAACCTCTAAAACAGTTGGGGAGGGGGAAGCAGAAAGGTATCCTGTTTTCCTCTCCTAAGAAAACAACCAAATCCCAATGACTTAGTCACCGTGGAGATTGGGACAGTTCCTCCCACAGTGGGAAAAGACTACCCCAAATGCATTTATACTGAGGATAATCAGGGAGGGCTACTGAATCCAGTTCAAGGGCACTTCGCCGCCGAGGATGTTCGCAACCACGCCTCCCAGGGATCCTCAGAAGACGACAGTCTTGTCACAAATTGGCGACTTGATAGACCAGCGGGTTCTTATTCCAGTGCCACAGCAAGAAATAAACCACAGTTTCTACGTTTTTTGTGGTAAGGAACCCGTTGTGCAAATTCCGCTTAATATTGAACTTGCAGTCACTGAACAAATGGGTGATCTGCAAGGAATTTCAGATGGAAACCATCTTTACGGTGAAGTCAATTCTTCCCTCGGATTGCTTCATGGCCTCCCCCGATTTGAGGGACGCCTATTAACACGTCCCTCTCACAAAGAATCTCAAAAGTTTTTGAGGGTGGTGATCAATTGGGGAAAGCATTTCCAATTTAGGGCCCTGCCATTCGGCCTGTTCTCATCCCCCAGGATTTTTACGAAAATCCTGGCAGATGCACTGGGCCCTCTGAGACTAAGGGGAATCTCAGTCATCTCATACTTGGACGACCTTTTATTTTTTTCACCCTCCGCGCTCCAGTTACAAGGAGATCTGCAAGTGACCATTTCCTTTTGGATGATCTGGGGTGGTTGATAAGCAGGCCTTGCAATACCTAGGGTTCTTGGTGAATTTGACGATGCAGAAGATTTATCTCACAGAGGAGAAAGTGAAAAAAGTAAAGGCAACAGTAGCCTTTTTTCAAAATAATCTGGTAGTGTCCATCCGTTCGTCCATGTCGGGTCTAGGCCTTCTGGCAGCAACAATCCCAGCAGTTCCCTGGGCAAGGGCCCATTTCAGGTGTCTCCAGGCCAATATCCTGAGCAGCTGGGATGGGGTGTAGGAATCGCTGGGCGCGACCTTCTGCCTATCTCCAAAGACCAAGAGGTCTCTGTGGTGGTGGAGGAACGAAGAGAACCTTGTGCAGGGTCTACGATGGTCTCTTCCGGTGTCCGCCTGTACGCCAGTGGCTGGGTGTCCCACTGGGGGAGAAGACGCAGTCCCAAAGATCAGCCAACTGGAGAGAGTTACAAGCAATCTGGCAGGTGCTAAGAGCATTCGCCAAAGAGCTGAAAAGTCAACACCTACAAGTCCTCGGACAGTGTGGTAGCAGTCTCTTATGTAAACAAACAAGGGGGAACACGGTGTCCATCCTTAATCAGACTGGCGAGCGCCATCTTTTCTTGGGCCGAGAAGAACCTGGGGTCGATATCCACGTTCAATCTAAAGCGAGTGGACCATCATCTGGCAGGCTTTCTGAGTCGACACCAAGTGTATGAGTCAGAATGGGCGCTGAACTCGGAAGTCTTCCAACTAGTGGCAAAGAAGTGGGGCCTCCCAGAAGTGGACTTGTTTGCTAACAAATCAAATGCCAAGGTTCCAGTGTACTTCTCATTGGAAAGAGAAGTAGGGGCCAAGGGGATAGACTTCTTGGCCCAGAAGTGGGCGTTTCGCCTATGATCCGCCTTCCCCTCGTTCAAACTCATTCCCCTGGTCCTCAGGAAGTTTGTTCAAGAGCGCACCACAATGACCCCCTTTTGGCAGAAGAGGCCTTGGTTTTCCACACTGCTGTGCCAGGCAGGAGAGCCTCCCCTCATGCTGCCCGGGAGAATCGATCTGCTGTCCCAGGGCCCAGTCCTTTTGCCAAAATTACAGAGCCTGAAATTGTCGGCTTGGTGTCTGAGGAAAGCCTCGAGGTCTAAGGGGCTCCCGGAAAGGGTGGTAAATACAATTCTTTCCAGTAGAAAGAAAGTAACGCAAGCAATTTATGTTAAATTTTGGAAAGTTTTCTGTTCATGGCTAGACACCAAGGTGTCTGCAAATATTTCAGCTGCCTTGGAGTTTTTACTGGCCATTAGTACATTGAAAGTTCAGGTATCGGCCTTGTCTGTGTGTTGTGTTTGTTTGTTTTTTTGGAGCAACCCCTGGCGTTGGACCCGCTAGTTAGCAGATTCTTTGAGGGGTTAGCCAGGATTGGGCTCGTTCCTTTCAAAATTCTGTCAAAATGGGACTTGTCGACAGTATTGCAGGGTTGGATAAAATGGTCGCAAAAGGAAGAGCTGTCCTTTAAACTGGATCACGCTTAAAACTGTCTTTTTAATGGCCATCTCCACAGCCAGGCGCATTAGCTAGCTGCAGGGGCTTTCCATTAAGGAACCTTTCCTGTAAATTTTTGAAGACAGTCTGGTATTGCATACAGACCTGGTTCTTGCCTAAAGTGGTAGCAAAATTCCACAGGACTCAGGAAATCGTTTTTCCTTCTTTCTGTGGGTCCTCAACCAATCCCAAAAGAAACAGAATTTCACCAAATGGACGTGAGAGCCTGCCTGTGTCTTACGGTATCTGGAATTGACGGAAGGCATTAGAGAATCCAATGCTCTATTTATTTTGCATTCGGGAAAAAAATTGGGGTTCCAAGCTTCAAAAGGCACAATCGCAAGGTGGATCAAACAAGCTATTGTGGAAGCTTACAAGATTTTAAAAAAGGAAGGTCCTTTTTCTCCCATGGCTCACTCCACATGGGCTCTATCAGCATCTTGAGCGGAGCAAGCTGGAGCGACACAAGAGCAAATTTGCAGAGCCGCAACATGGTCAAGCTACTCGACTTTCATGAAGCATTATAGATTGGACCTTTTTATCTTAGCGCAAGACCAAGCGTTTGGGAGACAATTCCTCCAAGCGGTATTTGCCCCCCCCCCCCCCCCAATCTGGTAAGTTTTTGTTGAGCCTCTCTAGTGCTGTCCTGGACAGACGACTAGAGAAAACCAGAGTTAGACTTACCGGTAACTCTGTTTCTGGGAGTCGTCCAGGACAGCAGGGATTCCCACCCTATATGCTGCTATTACTTTGGACAAGTGTTTTTGTTTCAGAAGCCGTTCTGGGGAAATTCTCGGATTAAGACTGGGGAAGAGGGACGGGAGCCGTCCTTTTATGGATTTAAAATTTGTGTTTCCTGCCTCCAGAGGTGGAGCCTATCTCTAGTGCTGTCCTGGATGACTCCCACAAACAGTTACGGGAAGTCTAACTGTTTTTTTTTTTTTAAACACTATTGACCCTAAAAGTCTACAGATTTCATGTAACTAGCTTAATTTAAAAAAAAATTGCAGTACCTTAATGTATCTGTTGGCATAAGATTGTTCCTGTACTAATATTTTCATATATTTTTTTTTTTTTGTAGGCTATGAGGGAGTCCACATATCAGAATGATGATTCTCTTCTCTTGTAGCTAGAGTATTTTGCAAAAAATGTTCACAATTATTTAAATCCCCATCTGGAAGCAACATTACAACTGTTTGAAGGTAGTAATGTACTGTATATCTAATATATAGTAATATGCCTTTTTTTTTTTTTTAATTGAGTAAATAAGTGCATTATTTAATGCTTTTTTTTATGTAGCTTTGTGCTCACAAAGGATAAGCAACGTGTGAAGACAGCAAGTGCGTGACGCTCTGACAGCTACCGCCATGTTTATGATGTAGAATGGATATAAGAAGTCTGCACACCCCTGTTAAAATGTCTGTTTTTTGTGAAAAAAATGAGAGAAAGATAAATCATTTCAGATCTTTTTGTCCACCTTTTTAATGTGACCTATAAACTGTACAACTCATTTGAAAAACAAACTGAAATCTTTTAGGGGGGCGGGGGGAGTAAAAATACAAAAACTAATGTGGTTGCATACGTGCACACTGTCTTATAACTGGGGATGTAGCTCTGTTCAGAATTAAACGATCACATTCAAACTCATGTTCAGTAGGAGTCAGAACGCACCTGCCATCATTTTAAAGTGCCTCTGATTAACCCCATATAAAGTTCATCTGTTCCAGTAGGTCTTTCCAGACATTTTCTTAGTCGCATCCTACAGCAAAAGCCATGGTTTGCGGAGAGCTTTCGAAGCGTCAGAGGGATCGCATTGTTAAAAGGCATCAGTCAGGAGAGGGGTACAAAAGAATTTCCAAGGCATTAGATATACCATGGAACACAGTGAAGACAGTCATCATCAAGTGGAGAAAATATGGCACAACAGTGACATTACCAAAAACTGGACGTCCCTGCAAAATTGATGAAAAAATAAGAAAACTGGTCAAGGGGGCTGCCAAGAGGCCTACAGCAAAAGCCATGGTCCGTAGAGAGCTTCCAGAGGTTCAGAGGGATCTCATTGTTAAAAGGCATCAGTCAGGAGAAGGGTACAAAAGAATTTCAAAGGCATTGGATATACCATGGAACACAGTGAAGGCAGTCGTCATCAAGTGGAGAAAATATGGCACAACAGTGACATTACCAAGAACTGGACGTCCCTCCAAGATTGATGAAAAGATGAGAAGAAAACTTGTCTGGGAGGTTGCCAAGAGGCCTAGAGCAACATTAAAGGAGCTGCAGGAATATCTGGCAAGTACTGGCTGTGTGGTACACGTGAGAACAATTGCCCGTATTCTTCATATGTCTGGGCTAGGGCGTAGAGAGGCAAGACAGAAGCCTTTGAATACGAAGAAAAACATCCAATCCCAGCTAAACTTAGAAGACAACGTTCATCCATCAGGAGCACCAGAGCCACCAATATCAACCTGATGAGACCACGAGTTTCCGAAATCAGTGGAAAACGTTCTTCCTTTCTATGCTGTGTACATAACCTGTGTGACCAGGGTACAATAATTTTAGGATTGGTGCCTCACTGAAAGGATTGTACGATATCAATTGGAGAGTGACTCAACATCATATCAAGCTTTTACTGTAGATGCTCACAGGTATAAACATTTTTAAAATAAAATAATAAAAAAAGTTTATTCATTTATAATTGTTTTATAGATCAATATGTCCGTATTTCTGTTAAATAATAAATAACTTTATTTGAAATCCATTGTAAATTCCTTTGTTCCATTATTATACTACCTGCTGGCTGGAGACTGTCAGATTAACAACTTCAATACCGGGCACTTTTACCCCTTCCTGCCCCAGGCCAATTTTCATCCCTGTCGCACTTTTGCACGGTTATGCAATGCTATATTCAAATTAAATTTTTATAAATTTTTTTTTTTTTAAAGACCAGAGCTTTCTTTTGGTGGCAATTTATCCACCACTGGGTTTTTTAATTTTTGCTAAAAAAGATGGCCGAAAATTTAAAAATGTTGTAAAAAAAGTAATTTTACTCCTTCACTGATGCGCGCTGATGAAGCTGCATTGACGGACAAGAATAGGCTGCACTGATGAGGAGGCACTAATATGCAACATTGATGGGCGGTGTTCTGACTCTTCGTGCAGATCGACGGATAATGCCTCAGATGATCTGCGCAGTAGATCCGATCAGCTGGAATGACGTCAACACTGCGCACTGAGGCATTATCTGACGATCAGCAAAGCGCGGAGGCAGAATCTGATTGTCATATTCTGCCTCGCTCTCTCTGCCATACACCAAATGATGTGTCTCACTACAGCTCCATGTGGATGAATTAGGAACTCTTTGTGGCAATCCATCCAATGATGCACCCCACAATGTTTTTTTTTTAACAAAAACAGTGGTGCTTTATTGTTGTAATAGATAATCAGAGTTACAGAATACCATTCAACAGAGTACAATACATTACATACGTAGATTACATATTTGAGGATAGGGAAAATGATATGCAAAACCCGCAAGCAATACCTAAGGTTAATGGTACCATTCTCAACAAGTACCGTCCACCCTCCACCCTCCAAAACCCTCCCCCATTGGGGCAAATGATCGTAGCGAACTGAATGTTTCTCTACGAGGCCATCCACGGAGCCCAAACTTTTTCAAATTTCCACGGACAGCCACGGTTTATATATGTCATTTTATACATGGGGATTACTGCCTCAATCTGTGTCTCCCAGGCTGAAAAGGATGGAGGGGAAGAATCTATCCATTTCATAAGTATTTCTTTTTTGGCATAGAAAAGAAGGAAGGAAATCAGTAATTTAAGATGATATGGCCTCTGCTCATCATCATGTATCCCCAGCAACGCCATTACCGGCAAGAGCGGGTTAGAGGTCTGCAATCTGGAGTTGATTTCACCTACGATCTTAGTCCAAAATAGTGCAACAACTGGGCACTCCCAGAACATATGTAAAAAATGTGCCTATATGGACTTTGCATTTAGGACACATGGGGTCTCTCTCAGGAAATATGCGATGGAGTCTCTGCGGGGTATAGTAGACCCTGTGTATAAATTTAACTTGAATCAGTTTATCCTTGGATGCTATCACTAATTTCGGGCCATACTCTAGACAGTCCTCCCATCCCTCCTTATCCAGCGACGGGATATCAGCCCGCCATCTTTCCCATAATTCATTAATCTTAGGGGAATCTCTTCCCAGCAACGCATTATATAGAGAGGATAGGGGTTTAGTCAAGTCTCCAGGAGATAGATCTTCGATGGGGTCCGTCTGTAACAGGGGAGTTTGCAGGAATTGAGCCCTGGCCGCATGTCTCAGCTGTAGGTACCGGAACCCCATCCAACGGGGCAGTCCGAATTTAGCCGTAAGCTCATGTAAGGAGAGCAGTTGTCCCCCAGACATTACGTGTTCCAACATGGTTACACCATATCTGGCCCACACCTGTGGGTCCGGTATCATACGGAAGTGTTAAGTCGTGGGTTCCCCCATAGGGGATGAGCTGGAGACAATTGGCCAGGTCCCAAGTATCTGCGCCTAGCCGCCTCCCATACTCTCCAAGTTGCTCTAGTAGGCCCAGGGACCTCACTATATGCCCTGGGTCCTCTATAGGGAAAATTCCGAAGGTCCGTCAGGGAACCCAGAATATTCGCCTCGAGACAGGTTGCCACATTGGATCTAGAGCCCTGGAACCACCAGTGCACCGTCACCAACATGGCCGCCCAAAAATATATCTGGAAATTTGGGAGGGCAAGTCCACCCAAATCTGCAGGTAAACATAACGTAGTACGTGCCAACCTAGGGTTTCTCCCCGACCAAATAAAGGAACCCACTATACGGTCAATCTCCCGAAAAAACGAGGCAGGGACCCAGACCGGGCAATTCCTAAACAGATAGTTAAATTTGGGCAGTATCATCATTTTAAGGAGACTAATGCGACCCAGAAGATTCTCCCAGGCAGCACATTTCGAACGTAGGGTGTTCAGGACAGGGGCCAGGTTTTTTACAATAAAATCAGAGAGATTCCTAGTGATCACAACTCCAAGATATTTAAATTCCTTAACCCTTTGTAGTGGGGAGGAGAGGGGTCCAGAGTTAACTCCATCATCTATAAAAAATAGGACTGATTTGGTCCAATTTATTTTAACTCCCGAGAGTCCACCAAAACTGTCAAAAATACGCAAGGCAGCTTGAAGAGAGGGCCCAGCATCATTTAGGTACAATAATGCGTCGTCAGCATAGAGGGAGAGGCGCTCCTCCATCATACCCACCCGTAGGCCCAGAACGTCCGGTGCACTTCTAATGGCAATTACACCCCACAATGTAGGTAGCAGCAAGGAAGGAGGCTGTAGACAAAAATGGCTGGGGTTACAGACAATGCTTGTTCTATGTGCGACCATTTGCAGTTGTATGTGGACAAGGGAAAAGTTACTGTTGGTGTTGGAGGGGTTAATGTTCTCCCCATCCCCCACCCCCTCCCTCTCTGTTTCTGGCTCTACCTTCCTCCAACCCAGGGGGGCAAAGGTGCAAGGGGCCACATCGCCAGTCTAGGATCACTCTGCTGGTGTTCTATCGATTTTTACTTAATTGGATAATGCCTCCCGACGATCTGCATATGCACAGTGTTGACATCACGCCAGCTGTTTGACAGATCAGCTGGAGTGATGTTGCATACTGCAGAGGCATTATCCGACGATCTGCAGAATCCGACAGAATGATGGCACTGATGGGTAGAATTTATGGGCACTGATAGGCGGCACAGAAAGGCATCACTGATTGGCATCACTGGTAGGCACTGGCAGACATTAGTGATGGGGCAGATTTCCCCTGTGAGGAAAGCCGCTTATCGACTCTCCTCTCCTCGCACTGTCCGTGTGAAAAGAGGGATGCCAAAAACTGGCAATTCCTATTCACATTATGATTGGACACTGCTGATCACATGGTAAATAGCCTACATCATAGGCTCTTTACCGAGATCAGTGCAGTGTGTGCGAGGGACATGCTGCGTGCCCCTGGCGTGCGCACAAGCAGCCCGTTCTGAGGGCCGTCATTCTGCTATAGGCCGGGTGGGAAGGTGTTAAAAAAAAAAAAAATTCTCCATTACTTCTGCCTTACTTCCTGGACACACTATTGGTCATGATACATGAAATAGTTGACCAGCTGACCTCTTTAGCACACAACCTGCATCATCTACCCTCCTACCTACCACCCAGTTCGAGGTGCATGCTTTTTGAATGAAATGCAATCAATCAGTCATCACTGTTCTCACTACACAGCCTACCTTAAAGTAGAAGTCCACCCTAATACTAAAATCTTTGCATCTACAGACATCCATGATCTAACACTAACCTATCTATCCCTGTAAAGAAGAAATCGGTATACATACCTTTTTTTTTTTTTTTAAGCTGATCTGACCTGATCCCACTCTGCGCTTTCAGCTGCAGCTTCACTGTGGAGGCGGGTGCAGAAGACAGACGTCCAACAACATAAGCCCCATAGTAAGTCTATGGGTGACATCACACCCCATTAATTTAACAGCTGTTGTCGGCCGTGTCCTCTGCAGGGCTTCCACCGCTGGAGACCGGAGCAGCTTTAATAAAGGTATGTATACTGATTTCTTCTTTACAGGGCTAGATATGGTAGTTTTAGAACGTGGATGTCTGTAGATGTAGGGATTTTAGTGTTAGGCTGGACTTCTACTTTCATCTCGTATAGATCATTCATTTGGCATTTGTGCTGAGGGATCAGATAACAGCCTATGTGGATAGAGCTGTAGTACTGAAAACAGGAGACGTGTGTTCTGTAAAGCTCACTGTACACTATACAATCTGATTTTTTCCTTTTAGAACTACCATCAACTATGTAGAGTAAAGGCCTGCCTGGTTGGATAGATAGGTGTGTCGTCCAATTATATAGTTCTGGAAAATCTAAAGGAAATTGTACAGAGATTGTACGATCAGATCGCTTAGTGTATGGTCATCTGTATACAAATGCATAGGAGGGAGTAGACAGAAACACTCAGTTGTCAGACTCTGTCCACATCTCAGCATAGCAGGAACTGGAACAGGAACCGCATGTGGGTTTTTTTTTTTTTTTTGCGGGGGCATTTTGGAGCATTTTCACTCATCATGCATCAGGCAGCCCATCCACCTGAATGGGGTGCCCTACACGCAACAATCGCCCCTAAAGAAGCTTCAGAACATATATATATATTTTTTTTTTTTAGTGTGGACCTTGGTGCGTGTTTTACCGTAATTTTTGGTCCAGTGCATTTCTGAAATGCAAGGCAAAGCACACATTTTCTGTGCGGTTTTGCCATGCGTTCGGAAACGCACAGATGTGAATGAAGCCTCATTGCTCTTGTGTAAACAAACCAATTCCAGCCCCATTCATATGCTTTATAGTGGGTGTGCACATTTTCTGGCTCGTTTTTTTTTCCCGTGACACGCATAGGGCAGCCTGATGATTTCAGTTGCCTGCACTACATGTGGCTCATGGGACATTTTGGTATCTTGTGGGTTGTGTGTTTTTTACTGTGCATTTTGCAGCGTTTGTCTTCCGCGGCCCTCTCGTTTCACCTGGGAGACTTGAGCGACCAGCCGGCGTGTCTGCTGGCTGGTCAGACAGCCAAACAAAGCCGGAAACTGCTTTGATCGGCTGTTCGTAACAGTAACCTGGAAGCGATGACTTGACATCACTTCCGGTTTACTCAGAAACCATTGGCACCATTTTTAAAAATCCAAAGCATTCAGAGTGCAAAGGAGGGATGTGGGGTCTTACAGTGAGGGGGAAAAAAGGAATTTACGAAGAAAATTATGAGTTTATAATTTTAATGGTAGGTGTATTTTAACAGTGAGACAGAATAACAAAAATATCCAGAAAACCGCATTTCAAAAAAGTTATAAATTGATTTGCATTTTAATGAATGGAATCAGTATTCCAGCAGACGTGATGGTTGGTGGCATGGGAGACCGCGGCGGAGGTGACGGGAGGGGGACATCCCCCTGCCCCCCCTTAGCCGCATTGGTTGTTACTAGAATGCCGACCATCAACTCTAAAAAACGGTACCAGGGTCATGCCTGTAGCTGCAGGCATCACTCCGGTACAACCACTTCAACAAAATGACGTACGGGTACGTGATTTTGCGGGAAGTGATTAATGGTAAATTTAAAAAAACAAACCGGTCTGCTCTGTAATGTAGTCACATGATAAAACAAGGCAATATTGGCAGTGTTCTTTACTGAAAATAGAAATGTGTTTTGGCCTGTCTCTTGTGTCTTTGTCAGCCACTCACAGTGACTCGGCAGCTCTGCTCTCCCGTGTCCCGTGGTTCGTTCCCGGAACCTCTCCAGCTGCAGCAGCAGCAGCTTCTTCCATAATCTCCAGTCCTCCTGAGCGTGGTGCCTCTCTCCAGCTCTGGGCAGCCCTGCCCTCTGTATTGATGGAGTGCGGCACAGCATAGTAACCAGATCACTCCGCCAGGCTAGTTACAGTGGCTGTGGGCAGCGGCGGCCAGGTCTATAGACTAAGCATCGGCAAATTCTTTTTTTTTTTTAAAGCAAAGGCCCTACAGATTAAAATGGTGGGTGTACAGGGGTGCTTTATTATTATTATTATTATTATTATTATTATCATTTATTTTGCTTTTTTATTTTATTTTAAAACTGTTTGTTTCATTTTTATTTTTTTTTTATAATTTTTATTATCTCAGGGAATGTAAATATCCCCTATGATAGCAATAGGTAGTGACAGGTACTCTTTTTTTTTTTTTTGAAATTGGGGTCTATTAGACCCTAGATCTCTCCTCTGCCCTCAAAGCATCTGACCACACCAAGATCGGTGTGATAAAATGCTTTGCCAATTTCCCAATGACGCTGTTTATATCCGGTGAAACCTAAGTCATGAAATGCTCCTATCTTCCGGTTTCTTAGGCCATAGAGATGATTGGAGCCGTTCTGGTCTCTGATCAGCTCTATGGTCAGCTGGCGGAACCACCGGCTGCATTCTCGGGTTCCCTGTTGGGACAGGAGAGCCCGAGAAAACCATGGAAGATGGTGGGGGGGGGGCCACGTTCCCTCCCACTGCTTGTAAAAGCAGTCTAGAGGCTAATTAACCACTAGGATTGCTTTTACATGAAAGCCGACCGCTGGCTGAAAAGAATGATACCAAGATGATCCCTAAACCTGCAGGCATCATTCTGGTATAACCACTTAAAGTCCAGCAACATACCAGTTCGTCGCTGGTCCTTGTTGGGCATACATTGTAATGCTCTCTTTTTTTCCATGCAGCCTGTGGGCTGAACGAAAAAGAGATTGATCGGTGGGTATGCCCACCATTAGAATACCGCCCTTCATCCACCCGCTTCTAATGATGGGCATACATGCACCATTTTTTTTTTTTTTTTTTTTAACTGTGGTGGTGAAATCACCTCCTACAGCGCTGGACTCGCTGATTTACGCATCGTGGGAGCAAACGCTGTTGCTGTCAAGATAAATAAATCTGTGCTGCAGCTGCATGGCGTACCTGCTAAGCAAATGATGGTTAACAATAAAACAAAGTAACATTACAGTATAACAGTAAGACTTGCCATACCTGCAAAGCAAATACAATAAAACATAGTAAAAAGAAAACATTTTTTAACGCAAGCTGTGCCTAAAAAATATATGACGAAGCATGGGGGCAATCTGCCCCTAATGTTGGGAGCAAATCACTCCTCCCCCTTGCCCCCATGCTTCGGCATATATGCTCTTTTTTTTTTTTAACTGTGGTGGTGAAATCACCTCCGACAGTGCTGGAGTTACGGCTTTATGTATCGTGGGAGCAAACACTGTTGCTGTCAAGATAAATAAATCAGTACTGCAGCTGAATGGCGTACCTGTTAAGCAAATGATGGTTAACAATAAAACAAGGTAACATTACAGTATAACAGTAAGACATACCATACCTGCAAAGCAAATACAATAAAACATAGTAAAAATAAAACCGAGAGAGAACAATAGATATAGAACAATAGTGAGCGGACAGTAGAGAGGGAACATAAGAGAGAGAACAATAGAGAGAGAGAGGAAAAATAAAACCAACTATTTTTGGCTTTTTTATTTTATATATTTTTTTGTGTTTTTTTATTTTTTTTAATTTTTTTTTCACTTTTATAAAAACTTTAAACTGAACGTTGCAGATTAGGGTCTCTCAAAATGTGATGGCCATCACATCTTTTGAGACCCTGTGTTAGTGTGCCCTAGGACTGTTTAGTGTTGTACCTTACGCTAATACTCCACTAGTGTGTGGTAGCGTATGAAACAGTCCCCCTGTCCTCTTCCCACGGCGTCCCCCTGTCCACTTCCCACGGCGTCCCTCCTCCCTCGGCGTCTCCCTCTGTCCTCCTGTGGCATCCTCTTCCCACGGCATCCCCTCTGTCCCCCTTCCCACGGCGTCACCTCTGTCCCCCTTCCCACGGCGTCACCTCTGTCCCCCTTCCCATGGCGTCCCCTCTGTCCCCCTTCCCACGGCGTCCCTTTTCCCACGGCGTCCCCTCTGGTCCTCTTCCCACGGCGTCCCCTCTGGTCCTCTTCCCACGGCGTCCCCTCTGGTCCTCTTCCCACGGCGTCCCCTCTGGTCCTCTTCCCACGGCGTCCCCTCTGGTCCTCTTCCCACGGCGTCCCTCTGGTCCTCTTATGGCGTCCCCTCTGTCCCTCTTCCCACGGCGTCCCCTCTGTCCCTCTTCCCACAGCGTCCCTTTTCCCACGGCGTCCCTTCTGATCCTCTTCCCACGGCGTCCCTCTGGTTCTCTTCTCACGGTGTCCCCTCTGTCCCCCTTCCCACGGCGTCCCCTCTGTCCCTCTTCCTGCGTCGTCCCTCTTCCCATGGGATCCCTTTTCCCACGGCGTTCCTTCTGATCCTCTTCCCACGGCGTCCCTCTGGTTCTCTTCCCACGGTGTCCCCTCTGTCCCCCTTCCCACGGCGTCCCCTCTGTCCCCCTTCCCACGGCGTCCCCTCTGTCCCTCTTCCCGCGTCATCCCTCTTCCCATGGGATCCCTCTTCCCACGGCATCCCCTCTGTCCCTCTTCCCACAGCGTCCCTTTTCCCACGGCGTCCCCTCTGGTCCTCTTCCCACGGCGTCCCCTCTGGTCCTCTTCCCACGGCGTCCCCTCTCGTCCTCTTCCCAGGGGAGAGTCCCCCTGTGATGTAGGTGATGCAGGGCCCTCTTATTCCTACTGTATTGTAATCATACTGTCCAAATTTATATTGTAAAGTGCTGCCTAAACTGTTGCCTCTATTTAAATACCGAAGCAATATAAAAAGAACAATCTGAATAATACTAATAATAAGAAAAATAACATGGACAACCAGTTGTCACACACTCTGTCAGTAAAATACTCAAAAAAATCTGGTGATGCCAGTGAGTATCTTCCATATATGGTGCAGCTTTGATCTGATGGTGGTGACTCGGATGGTTCAGGTGATGTTTTCATCTCCAATCTTTCACTGACAAATGTAAAATTTCTGAAAAGCTGTTGCTTCTCTGATGATGTGGGAGTATTATATAGGTCTTCCTCGGACATAATAGCAGCCACATTGAGTTTCTGATATAGTGGGTCCTTTGGGTCCTGCAAAGAAAAAAAATAGGAAACATTAATCTCACTAGTTTAGACAGAAATTGATGATAAACGTTAAGCGTACGTCATTTACCCGCTCACATTCTTGTGTGATTCCTGTGCCAGTACGTTTTTAATCCCATTCACTTGAATGGGCTGAAATCACACTGGACTGCAACAAAAGTAGTACATGCTCTATTTAAAAAAAAACGCAATGCAATCGGATCAAAGAGTACCCTCTGTACCATGCAATCCGGTGCAGGCACTCTGTTTGTGACCTACATTTGGTGTGTCATTAGCATTGTATTGACACCTCCGCAGTTCTCAAGTGCAAAGCGTTTTTTGAACCCATGGGTTTCCCGCACCGTGTTCTGGAGTGAACAAGCCCTAAAAGCCCTGTACCCCCCCCCCCCCAAATGTACCCAAACTTCTTTCTTAATAATATACTTACAGATAGAGATAGCAAATGACTTAATGGGGTTGACCGTCCCAACTCCACCTCAGTCCAGTTTATCTTTTTGAAAAATGGATGCCCTTTGATATTTCTCAACTCCATCCGCCTGCGCTCCGGGTTTTTCTGAACAAGCTATAAAGGGAGAAACAGAATGTTAAATATGAACAAGCAATAAGTAGACAATATAATCCCTTTTTAAAATGTGCGTCTAATAGTAGTCTATTGACACCCCATCCCCCCCAACCGTCAGCCTACTGTTACGTTATAATAGTATTGTACAGTATGTAAAGCTTTCTATTAAGCTCTTGTGGTTGGGGTGGGGGGGGGGGCGCTATAAAAATATGCTGCTAAGCCACGTTTTTACCATACACCAACCACTGTCCCTTATGTAAAATGTATCCCCACTGTGGCACTCGGCAGGCAGAACAGTTCTTCCATCAGGAATGGGGTGTCATATATGCTTAAGTTAGCCAGCCCTGCAAAAAATTCCCATTTCTTTTTCCTTCTATGTGCTATATTCCCAGTATAAATATCTGCTTACCATTCCAATGAGGTCCTTAAGGTAAAAATCCATGTTTGAGTGATACAAGGGCTCAAGCTGAATAATTGCAGGCTTCAGCCTTTTTCTAGTGCAGAAAAATGTATGGAATGGGTGAACACCAGTCGCCATTTCATATAGTATAATCCCCAGTGCGAAATAGTCGATCATGCCATCAACCTCTCGAAGGCAATAGACCTGTAGAAAAAAAAGAGAAGAATAATGAGAACATTGTCATGACAGGCATGGGACAGAGATGTTTCTATGTCGGCATAAGTGATGTATTAATCCTCCCAAGTGTCCTGATCTCTCTGGGTTGTTTTTGGTTTTTTCATTATGGTTTTAATGCCAACTGAGGTGCAGTCTTTGAAGATGGGTCACACCTATGGCTGGATTCACACCTATGCAGTTTTAGCGCTTTTTGCATTTTGCAGATTTGCACTACAGTCCATTTAACATTGTTTCCTATGGAACACGATCTGTAGTGCAAATCTGCAAAATGCAAAAAGCACAAAAAAATGCATAGGTGTGAATCCAGCCTTAAAGTGTATGTAAATCCTAAACTAGAAAATGGCCTGTCAGCTTTTTTTTTTATCTGGAAATTTTTTCCTTTCCTTCCTGTCCTACGGACACAACAGGAAGTATAAGAATATGTCTCCAAAGGGAGTGCCTATCCCATCTTAGAAAACTGTCACCAGAACCTTCACCTCCTGTGTCAGCAGGACAAATGGAGAGGAATAATCTCCCCAGTGGGGGGGAAACATAGAGCAATAAAAACCTGAAAGGGGTTCTAATCCTTTCCCACTCAATCCACTCCAAACTCAATCAATCCGTTTTGGCTTTACGTATACTTTAATTGCCCCTTTGCAGAGGACGAGGTATATGGCTCAATGGTCTCACCATGTTATAATAAGTAAGGACTGCAGTGAGAAGCCTCCACCTTATTTGTATCTATAACTTGGGTCATTATCTGGCAAAGTGGATAATGATGGAACTGGATGAAGGTCTCCATGTACATGCAGCCTCAGAGGAACTCTGAAAATTTCTTTAGGATTCAACCCTGCCCACTTTTTGTTAGGTATTTAGTCCCAGCCTGGAAACCCAATGACATGGGACACCCAGGACATGAGAGGAGGCATTTTTCACTAAGTGAAAGTGGAATGCCCTTTTAACTTTACTATACCCAATAACGAAGTTCTGAGTATCTAGATAAACACTAAAATTAAGTCAGTAGACTGTTTCTTACCTCTGGGGCACAATATGCTCTGGTGCCTGCAAACGCTCCTGCATACTTCATTGGCTCGAAGATGCCTGTGACTGCCAGTCCAAAATCGCAAATCTTTGCATGGCCTGTGCTGCTCAGCAATATGTTTTCTGGCTTAATGTCCCTGCAAGGAGAAGAAAGAGTTAGTATATATCACACAATAACACAAGTATTAGAAGACTTTGATCCTAGGGCAGGGGTCTACAAACTTTCTAAAGAAAGGGCCAGCTTACTGTCCTTCAGACTTTAGGGGGTCCAGGTGGGAATAGACAATGTCTCAGGCTTGGTGGTCGGTGGGAGTAAAAAGAATTACATAGTGCCCATGGTTCAGTGAGGAATGGTGCCTCATTGTTGGTGTGATTGGGAAGAATAGTTTATAGATGGTAAAGCCTGGCACTGTTATGTTTATATTACACAAATATGAATACTATCCAATATTCCAAAAAAACTAAATTATTGTACACTTAATCCCACAATTGATTTACAAACAAATACCAATGTGAATTATGTGAATATCAATAGTCCATTCATACATTTTCTTTAAAATAACAATGTGCAGAAAAAAATCTCACAAAATATTGTGTGTGAAATTTTCAAATCAAATAATTTGTATTAATGCCACAGAAATCCATGAAAAAGGAAAAAAAATGAGTGCTGTGATCAACATCAAACGAACATCAAAAAAATCGAATTTTTTTTTTATTTAAATCCACTTTGCAGTGAAGTTTCAACAGTACTACAGTACATGTGTCCATCCACCGTGCTTGAAAGAATGTTTAACACGCTCTTCTTCCTTGCCAATGGTACTGGTGAGTGTGCGTTCCACCAGTACCTGGATATGACGTCAGTGGTTATCCACAGTATTGGACAGCAACCCGATCTCTTTGCATTTCGCCTTTAGAGGCATCATCAGGAAATCCGGTTGCCGCCATTTTCCCGGAGACCTAAGTACCCGCTGCCCCTATTTCATTGGTGGATAACTATATATTTGTGCACATTTCATTTTAAATAGCAAAGTATGAATGCACTATTGATATTCACATAATTCATATTGGTATTTGTTTGCATAATCAATTGTGGGATTACGTGTAGAATTTTTAAAATTTTTTTGGAATATTGGGAAGTATTCAGGTTTGTGTAATATAAATATAACAGCACCAGACTTGACCATCTATAAACGTATGTTGTGTGATTCACACATAAAGGGGTAGCAGTTGTATATAAAGCATTTATGGGTTGGCGTCTTCCTTACAGAAATTGAATATAGTGTTATTGGGAAGAATAGTGTTTCATATCAGTGAAAGAAACGGTGCCCCAATGGCCAGCAAGGCAAGCAAAGGGCCACAGTTTGAAGACCACTGCCTGAGGGTAAAGGATTAAAAAAAAAAAAAAAAAAAAAAAGCACACACACAGAATTTTAGTAATGGGTGGATCACAGCTTCTTCTATCCCACAATGGTTATGGGGAAGTCTGACTTGCCCAGTTGGATTCTCGTGCATCTTGCATTAAAAACAGGACAAGAGCACTAAGACTTCTGTAGATTTTATAAGAGACAGGTATAGAAAATGCTGCCATTATGTCATCTATGAATCAGAAGCCAGGGGTTGATTTTACCATTTTACCCATAATTATAAGTAGCAATTTCGGTGATGTCACCCTTCACTTTACTCCGTGGTTAATCGTATTATTACAATCCTTACCTGTGTATGATGCCCTCGCTGTGGAGGTATCGCAGTCCACATATGATTTCTGCTGCAAGGATTCGCATGGCACCTTTAGAAATTGGGGCTGAATCCTTTATGAGATGTCTTAGGTCTCCTCCGCTCAGATACTCCATCACAAAGACGAGATAGTTCTGTGTGAAAATAAGGGATAAAGATAAAGGTTAAACGATAGACATCCAGGGTTTGGTGGGGAAATTTATAGAGGCAGACAGTGCAGTGTGGTCAAGCCCCATATAACATTCTTTGCATTTGGTGAGAATGGGGAACATTACTTACATTTGTCTGAAAGGCACCGAACATATGGGGGAAAAAGACATTGTGCCTGGTCTGCTCTAGCACCCTACGCTCTACCAGGATCCGATGTTCTTGGTCTCCAAACAGATGCCTCTTTTTTACCAACTTGACAGCGAGCGGATGGTCATAGGCAGCATGAGACGCTAATAGCACCTGAAGAAAAAAGAGAAACAATATTAATATGGTACAATAATAGTGCAGGCTGGGGATTGCTCTTGATCAAGTAATGGACATATACTGTACATAACAAGGTACATACAGGAATGGGTACATTTTGCTAGGAAATCCACATGGGAGACTACTGCATGGCCAAACTATAGGAAAATCAGCCTAATCACTTACCTTTCCAAAACCTCCCTGTCCCAGTTTACAATGGAATGTAAAGCTGGCCAAGAATGGGTGTAAAGCTGACCCTGTGCTGGTGCTGGTGGATGGGGCTGGTAGGGATGGGGCTGGTAGGGATCGATTCTTCATAGCTGGATACAATGGCTTCTTGATGTTGCGCCAACAGAAGGGCGAACATGGCCTCTTGATGCTGCTCCTTAAGAAATGCGAAGATGAATTTTTGCCTCTGATAGCTGGCTCCAGTGGCTTCTTTTCGCTGATACATTCGATACATGACTTATTGCCACAGATAGGTGGATCCAATGGCTTCTTGTCGCTGATCCGTTCGGACCATGGCTCCTTGCCACTGATAGGTGGATCCAATGGCTTCTTGACGCTGGTGAAGCAGTCATCATTTTCTCCTAGGAAGAGACAGAAAATTGACATTTTAAACTTCTGTTAGCAAATTAGATCTGTGTAATGTAAATTGTCTACCTAATTTGTGTTCCTATATAAAACATGTTTCTGGTTAGAAATTCTTCATATACGTGGGTAACATGGTGGCTTTTGGACTTAGGAACCAGTTCTCAGCTTTTGGATTTTAAGCTTCGGTTAAAGTATTTTAACATTTGGTTTGACCCAGAAGCCAATCACATACGGGACCCAAATGCTGAACCCTCACGCTAGTCCTAACAGACCTTTAGGCAGGGATCTCAGTATGTGTATATAGCAGTGATCCCAGTGTATGTATATAGCAGCGATTCCAATATGTGTATATAGCAGGGATCCTGGTATGTGTATATAGCAGGGATCCTGGTATGTGTATATAGCAGGGATCCCGGTATGTGTATATAGCAGTGATCCCAGTATATGTATATAGCAGTGATTCCAATATGTGTATATAGCAGGGATCCCGGTATATGTGTATATAGCAGTGATCCCGGTATGTGTATATAGCAATGATTCCAATATGTGTATATAGCAGTGATTCCAATATGTGTATATAGCAGTGATTCCAATATGTGTATATAGCAGTAATTTCAATATGTGTGTGAATATAGCAGTGATTCCAATATATGTGTGAATATAGCAGTGATTCCAATGTGTGTATATAGCAGTGATCCCGGTATGTGTATATAGCAATGATTCCAATATGTGTATATAGCAGTGATTCCAATATGTGTATATAGCAGTAATTTCAATATGTGTGTATATAGCAGTGATTCCAATGTGTGTATATAGCAGTGATTCCAATATGTGTATATAGCAGTAATTTCAATATGTGTGTATATAGCAGTGATTCCAATGTGTGTATATAGCAGTGATTCCAATATGTGTATATAGCAGGGATCCCGGTATGTGTATAATAGCAGTGATTCCAATTAGAGGTCGACCGATATAGGTTTTTCTCTGGCCGATGCCGATATTTAGAAATCGCGGTGGCCGATGGCCGATATGTGATGCCGATTTTTTTGGGCCGATATATTAGGCCGATTTTTTTTTTTTTCTTTTTTTTTTTTTTTTTTTCCTTCATCTCATAAAATTTAACAGTTAGACCCCTTTCACACTGGGGCGTTTTTCAGGCGCTTTTGAGCTAAAAATAGCGCCTGTAAAGTGCCTGTAAAAGGCTCCCCTGCAGTCTCAGTGTGATATCCCGAGTGCTTTCACACTGAGGCGATGCGCTGGCAGGATGTTAAAAAAAAGTCCTGCAAGCAGCATCTTTGGAGCGGTGTATACCACCACTTCTGCCCATTGAAATGAATGCGCACCGCTGCCAAAGCGCCTGCAAAGCGTTTCGGCAGCGGAGCTTCAGTGGCGCATTTAACCCCTTCCTCGGCTGCTAGCTGGGTTATAAGCGCCCCGCTAGCAGCCGAATAGCGCCGCTAAAATGACGGTAAAGCGCCGCTAAAACTAGCAGCGGTTTACCGTCAACGCATGCCCGCTGCAGTGTGAAAGCAACCTTAAGGCCTCTTTCACACTGGGGCGGTAGGGGGCGTCGGCGGTAAAACAGCGCTATTTTTAGCGCTGTTTTACCGCGGTATTTGGCCGCTAGCGGTGTGGTTTTAATCCCCCGCTGGCGGCCGAAAAAAGGTTAAAACCACTCGTACAGCGCGGCTATAGCCGCGGTATTGCCGCGGTATAGCCGCCCTGTCCCATTGATTTCAATGGGCAGGAGCGGTTTAAGAGCGGTGAATACACTGCTCCTTCACCGCTCCAAAGATGCGGCTTGCAGGAGATTTTTTCTTCTCCTGCCAGCGCACTGCTTCAGTGTGAAAGCCCTCGGGCTTTTAGGGGCTGTTTAGGGGCGGTTTGCAGGCGGTATTTTTAGCGCAATAACGCCTGCAAACCGCCCCAGTGTGAAAGGGGCCTAAGTGATACAGAAAATTTTATACATTTAAACATTTATTAAACAAAACAAACCTCCAATTAGTTCACTTGTATGTAGAATTTAGATTAAAAAAAACAAAACTATATCTTAAAAATAAATACACAAAAACAGGTAATCAAAACTTTTAGACGAAAAAAAATGGGCTAACTTTACTGCTTAGTCTTTTTTAAAATTTATTAGTGTATTTTTAAAAAAAAAAAATTGCGTTTGAAAGACCGCTGCTCAAATACCGTGTGACGTAAAATATTGCAACAACCGCTATTTTATTCCCTAGGGTCTCTGCTAAAAAAAATATATATATATATAATGTTTGGGGGTTCTAGCAGAAAATACAGGATTTTTACATGTAAGCAACAAGTGTCAGAAAAGATTTATGCCGCGTACACACGAGCGGACATTACGGCGGACTTTGCCCGGCGGACTGGATTTCGTCGGACAATTCGATGTGTGTGGGCTCCAGCGGACTTTGTTTTCTCAAAAGTTCGACGGAATTAGATTTGAAACTTGTTTTAAATTTATCCGTTGAAATCGAGTCCGGTCGAAAAGTCCGCCGTCTGTATGCTAGTTCGACGGACAAAAAGCCACGCTAGGGCAGCTATTGGCTACTGGCTATGAACTTCCTTGTTTTAGTCCGGTCGTACGTCATCACGTACGAATTCGACGGACTTTAGTGGATTGTGTGTAGGCAAGTCCGTTCATTCACAAAGTCCGTCGGAAAGTACGTCGAAAAGTCCGCCGGGCAAAGTCCGCCGTAATGTCCGCTCGTGTGTACGCGGCATTAGTCTTTAAATGGTTAAGCTGAGAGCTTCTACACATGGAGCTCAGTTCATTCACAAGTGTAAACATTGTATTCAGGTTCTTTTTATCAGATTTGGCAGGCTGCCCAGAAGAGGGAGAAGTCGCTTCACAGAAGAATACAGGCAACTTGTATTGACTTCTATTAGGCTGCTTTCACACTGGGGTGGTAGGGGGCGTCGGCTATTTTTAGCGCTGTTTTACCGCGGTATTCGGCCGCTAGCGGTGCGGTTTTAACCCCCCGCTGGCGGCCGAAAAAGGGTTAAAACCACTCGTACAGCGCGACTATAGCCGCGGTATAGCCGCGCTGTCCCATTGATTTCAATGGGCAGGAGCGGTTTAGGAGCAGTGAATACACCGCTCCTTCACCGCTCCAAAGATGCGGCTCGCAGGAGATTTTTTCTTCTCTTGCCAGCGCACCGCTTCAGTGTGAAAGCCCTCAGGCTTTCACACTGAACAAACAGCGGAGGCTGTTTAGGGGCGGTTTGCAGGCGGTATTTTTACGCCTGCAAACCGCCCCAGTGTGAAAGGGGCCTTACAGAGGTCATTTGCAAAACGCGCTGAAGTTATATCGGCCTTTTTTATCAGCACAATCGGCCGATGCCGATTAAGTAAAAAACACCAAATATCGGCCGATATATCGGTCGACCTCTAATTCCAATATGTGTGTATATAGCAGTGATTCCAATATGTGTGTGAATATAGCAGTGATTCCAATATATGTGTGAATATAGCAGTGATTCCAATGTGTGTGTATATAGCAGTGATTCCAATATGTGTATATAGCAGTGATTCCAATATGTGTATATAGCAGTGATTACAATATGTGTATATAGCAGGGTTCCCGGAATGAGTATATAGCAACGATCCCAGTATGTATATATAGCAGTGATTCCAATATGTGTGTGTATATAGCAGTAATCCCGGTATGTGTATATAGCAGTGACCCCGGTATGTGTATATAGCAGTGACCCCGGTATGTGTATATAGCAGGGATTCCTGTATATGTATATACTGTATATAGCAATGTCAGTGGTATGTATAGAGGAGTGAGCCCAGTATGTGTATATAGTAGGGATCCCGGTATGTGTATTTAGCAGTGACCCCAGTATATGTATATACAGTATATAGCAATGTCAGGGATATGAATTACCAGCTGCAGGCATCATTCAGATATCCCCGCACAAAGTCAAGGACGTCGTATGACGGCCGGCGGTCGGGAAGTGGTTAAAACGCATTTTTTTTAACACAAAGTTGTCCATTTATACAATATTTCTAACACATAGCATGTATATACCAAAAATGACACCCCAAAATAGATTCTCCTACTCCTGAGTACGGCGATACCACATGTGTGAGACTTCCACAGCCTGGCCACATAAAGAGGCTGAGCATGGCCAAGTATGGCAGGGTATTGCCACGTATGACTGGGTATGGCTGGGTATTGCTGAATATGGCTGGGTATGACAGGGTATGGCGGGGTATTGCAGAGTATTGCGGGGTATTGCGGAGTAGTGCAGGGTATTGCGGAGTAGTGCAGGGTATTGCGGAGTAGTGCAGGGTATTGCAGAGTAGTGCAGGGTATTGCGGAGTAGTGCAGGGTATTGCGGAGTAGTGCAGGGTATTGCGGAGTAGTGCAGGGTATTGCAGAGTAGTGCAGGGTATTGCAGAGTAGTGCAGGGTATTGCAGAGTAGTGCAGGGTATTGCAGAGTAGAGCAGGGTATTGCAGAGTAGTGCAGGGTATTGCAGGGTATTGCAGAGTATTACGGGGTATTGCAGGATAGGGCAGAGTAGTGCAGGATAGGGCAGAGTAGTGCAGGATAGGGCAGGCTATTGCAGGGTAGGGCAGAGTAGTGCAGAGCATGGCAGAGTATGGATATTGCAGGGTAGTGCAGGGTAGTGCAGGGTATTGCAGAGTAGTGCACGGTATGGCAGATTATGGGTAGTGCAGAGTATTTCAGAGTAGTGCAGGGTATTTCAGAGTAGTGCAGAGTATTAAGGGGTATTGCAGGGTATGGCAGAGTATGGGTAGTGCAGGGTTTTGCAGGGTATTGCAGAGTATTGCAGAGTATTACGGGGTATTGCAGAGGTAGTGCAGATTATTGCAGGGTAGTGCAGGGTATGGCAGAGTATGGGTATGGCGGGGAATGGCGGGGTATGGCAGGGTATTGCAGGGTATGGTGAGGTATGGTGAGGTATGGCAGGGTATGGCAGGGTATTGCGGGGTATGGCAGGGTATTGCAGGGTATGGCGGGGTATTGCAGGGTATGGCAGGTGTGGTGGAGTGGTACCCCACCAGTGTTTGGATGCAGGATTTTCAACCAGGCAGGTTGAGGGGCTCCAGTTTATTTTCCTATTTGGGAGGAAACTGGCTTTTCGGTTTCCTCATTGTTTACTAAAATCCGTTTTGGGATCTGAAGCCCGGGGATTTCGTAGCGATCCGGGTGGGATGAAATCCCCAGTCCTGGGTCCGGGTTTTGCGATCCACCAGTATACTGACTGGTAAGGTGTGTGCTGGGCTATTTGTAGGCACCTGACCATGGTTCTGGGCTCCACCCAGAGAGACAGGAGGTCTCCAGGAGTCCAGACAAGCAAGGGAGAAGTGTGCATGTCTGCACAGGTCTGTCTGTCAGAGCAGACAGCGGGTCCAAGCTTGTTGGCTGGAAAAGGAAGCTGGAAAAGAGTGCTGAGGTACTGGGTGTACAGGAACTCTGTTATAGAGCCGAGAGGGCTGAAGCATAAGTCTGAGCAGCAGTGCTGCTAAAGAGAGCCAGGTGGCTTGGTATTTTTGATTTAACTTACATTGTTGCTGTGGAAAGCTGAAACCCCTGTGTGGGCAACTCTTCTGTTATCGGACTTTTTCTTTCTTTAATAAAAGTGGGCCTACAAGCCCTTAAAACTGCATATCTGGCGTGGACTCAGCTCACTGGTAAGCTCTACCCTTAAGCTAAAACAACCCCTGATGTCACACAGGGTATTGCGGGGTATGGCAGGGTATGCCAGGGTATTGCAGAGTAGGGCTGGGAGATTTTCCGCAAAAAATAAAATCTGCTATTTTCTTAAAAAAAAAACTCGATTCACGATTCGAATTGAGGTGTTTTTTTTTTTTTTTTTTTTTTTTTTTAAACCGCGCCGGTCCTGAAGAGCTGCGGGCAGGAGTTTTTAGGTGAACCTGCGGCTTTGGCCTAGTCTGCGGCGTCCGGCCTCACGGACTAGGCCGAAGCTGCGGCCTTGCCTAAAAACTACTGCCTGCAGCTCTTCAGGACCGGCGCGGTGAAAAAAAAACAAAATCTAAAAAAATCGATTTGCTTAAATTTTGAATCGATTTGACCTCTCAACTCGATTCAAAATTTAAATCGATTTTTTTCCGCGAGGTATTGCAGGGTATTGCAGAGTAGTGCGGGGTATTGCAGAGTAGTGCGGGGTATTGCAGAGTAGTGCGGGGTATTGCAGAGTAGTGCAGGGTATTAGAATATGGCTGAGCATGGAGGGTTGGCTGAGCATGGATGGATGGATCCATGGATGTGACTGCAATTGTCACAGAGCAGTGCTGTGGGCACTACAGATCCAGCCCACAGCGCTGCTGCCATCCGATCTCTCCCCCTCTCCTCTCGCTCTGTACCGATCGGTACACAGAGGGGAGAGAGGAACCGGCGTCATGTCTGTTTGTTTACATGTGACTGCTCCGTCATGCCGTGATGATCCGTGGTTCGCCGGGTCCAGGTCACAGATGTTCTCGGGCGGGATTCTGGGAGGACATCACTGTACGCCCTCCCAGAGTTAAGTAACCTCCCTGCAGCCGTCGTTCGGCTATGGGCCGGTTGCTAAGTGGTTAAGAGGGAAGTTTCAGGAAAAAAAAATAATTTTAAATAAAAGAACTTTGAAGAAAAATAAGGGTAGCTCAGAAGTTTTTAATATTTCTACAACTACTATTCTATAAAGGGTGAGTGGCGGTTCAGACTTGTGCGATGCAGGAACCCTGCAAATCCACTGTGCGTTCCCGCATCGCACCCGACACGCACGGCACTTCGCACCGCCCTATGCGATCTGCGGGGGGGTGTCAATACATTGTTTATGACACCCCCTTATTTCAGCTCACATATCGCACTGCGAACTGACAGTCCCGACGTGAATCGGATCGCATTGGGGTGTGATCTGATTTCTGGTGCGGACGGACCACAAAAAAAGGGGGTCCTGTGCGAGTTTGGCCCCGAATGCGATATATATCGACCATACAATCTGTTTGGCTTGAAATCGCATCGCACCGACATGGCATGTGATCTGCAGTGCGGTGCAAATCACACACGATATCGCAGAGCGCACAAGTGGGAACCAGCACTGAGATACAATGTCAGAAGTCTTTTCTCATTTTATTAATGACAGATTCTCCTATCCATTATTATTGGGAACTAACAATTCCCTTTGATATTATTTAGGTGGAGTTTATTTCCTGGAAGGGCTGGGACAAGGGGGGTCAGACTGTGTGTATTTTTACTCAATTCCTCCCCCACACACACTCTCTTTCCCCGCTCTGCCATTTGAATCCATTAGTACTAGCTTGCTGGTGTCAGATTCCAGTCAGCTCAACTCTCGCGAGCCGTGCAGAGGGTTACCGTGGTTACGCTGTGACGTCACGAGAGTTAGACGGTGTCTTGCCGAATAAGTTCCTTCGGCGGATAGGTTCCCCCCCTGTACTGCGCAGGCGCAGCGCCTGCGCAGTACGTACTACTGTCGGCCGCCGGAGATAGCCGAAGCTCAAACGCTTCGATCAGCTGTACACGGCGCCTGCGCTCTGGGTCCAGGTTCCTTCCCCTCTATCCAAGTGGACCTAGAGGGGGAATCTAAAAGTGCCGAGCGCAGCGAGGCCGTGCCCGAAGCGTGGCGAGCGAAGCGAGCCCGCGAGGGGCCCTCTTACAGGCGCCGTGTACAGCTGATTTTCAGCTGTTCCGCTTCGGCTATTTCCGCCGGCTTCTACTGCGCATGCGCAGTAGAGGGGGAACTAATCCGCCGAGCGGAACTTTCTCGGCAGAACAACGGCAATGGAGAGACTCTTCCTGTGTGTGCTGGATGTGGAGGATGGCGCCTGCGCAGTACAGGGGGGGATCATCCGCCGAGGGGAACTTTCTCTACAGAACAGGTTTTTCGGCACCACACCGCGCTGCGCAAGCGCAGTACAGGGGGGGTCCTTATTTTTCCTTATTCCTTTTTGGACAAAACTCCCAGGCTGTCTCCGATCATGTCCACTATGCGATCCATTTACAGTTTATACCAATGCTTTATATATATTATCTATCTATCTATCTAATTATATATAATGTGTGTGTGTATATATATATATATATATATATATATATATATATATATATATATTTGGAGTATAACACGCACACGTTATACGCCGATAAATACGGAATGTTTCTATAATTTGTGTGTTTTCTGTTGGGACACATAAATGACATGTTTGGTGACATTATGTATAAATGATGTAATATTAATGTTGTGTACAGATAATGTAATGGGAATGGTGGGGCTCAGTCAGTGAATGTTGGAGTGATTTACATCAGATTCCATTATTAGATTTCACTCTCACCTGTTGCAATTTCCTCCTTCTTCTCTTTTTACCCAAAACACGGGAAAAAGCATTTAAAAATGCTCCTTGCTCCGCGTTTAAACGCCAGCCACTTCCCCTTTTTTGGAGGGGTCGTAGTGTTAGGCATTTCAGCGGGCTGGTGATTCTTTGCTTCCTTCCTCATTTCGCGAAAAATACTAATTTTCCAATTCTAAACAATATCAGATGATAGAAAACACGACACACAACGATCGCTTCCTCTATGATCAAAAGACACTGAGTGACTGGCCACCAACTGCCACACACATCCTTATATGCACTGTTGATGTGGATTTATTTATTTATTTTTAATAAGGACATCTCAATTACATTTTTGGTACAATACATAGATTGGTGAAATGATGTATAATTGGTATAAAGAGATTTTTTTTTTTTTTTTTTGCCCTCATGATATTTTAAATTAAGTGTTCTTGCATAGCAAGACCACTTACTGTTATCTCACATATATATTATTAGTGGGAATGCTTTAGCAGTCCCACTATTGTTATTCGATTTTATTTATTATTTTTAATAATTTTAATTTTATTCCGTACGTTTTTCGGTAATGCGTAACTTCTGCATACTTTCAGCTATTAAAACCATTCAACTATCAAAACGTTCGTCTCTTTTAGCTGAGGTGTGCTCTTTTTCAACTTTTTTTCTACCATTTATACTTTTTAAAATATTAAGCTTTTTATCACTTTTATTTAACATTGAAGTCAATGGGAGCATGCTTGAGAAACTTAAAATCTTCTTCCGCTCCCAAAAGTTTCAGCTCCTTCATACTTTCACCTAGAGACGCCAAACAAACTTTAAAATGTTCACAAAATATTCAGCTATCTGGCTATATCTTTTCAGTTTGATATCTTTTACAGTTTTTGAGAAAAAGCTTTTTATTTAGAGGTCATTTCAGGAAATTTTAGCCATTAATCAGAGTGTACTGTGTATGTTTTGTTGCCATGGTTACCAAAGCTTCTGTTATACACAGAGGGGGGGGAGGTGGCTGGAGCATCTCAGCTTTAATTACAGAGCCCGGGGGGAGGGGACAGACACACCATGTACTGATTATAATAGAGGAATATGATGGGGCAGTTTTGATGGTGGCAATTCTGATGGGGCAGTTTTGATGGTGGCAATTCTGATGGGGCAGTTTTGATGGCGGTCATTTTAGCAATTTAGCTATTCAGCAATTATTTTTGAAAAAAAATATATATTTTTGAAAAAAAAAAAAATATTTCTGAAAAAAAAAATTATTTTTGAAAAAAAAAATTTTTTTGAAAAAAAAAATTATTTTTGAAAAAAAAATTATTTTTGAAAAAAAAAAATTATTTTTGAAAAAAAAAAAATCATTTTTGAAAAAAAAGAAAATATTTTTGAAAAAAAAAAAATTATTTTTGAAAAAAAAAAAAATATTTTTGAAAAAAAAAAAATTATTTTTGAAAAAAAAAAATATTTTTGAAAAAAAAAATATTTAAAAAAAAAAATCATTTTTGAAAAAAAAAAAATTTTGAAAAAAAAAAATTTTTTGAAAAAAAAATTATTTTTGAAAAAAAAATTATTTTTGAAAAAAAAAAATATTTTTGAAAAAAAAAAATATTTTTGAAAAAAAAAAAATATTTTTGAAAAAAAAAAATATTTTTTGATGGGGCAGTTTTGATGGTGGCAATATGATGGTGCAGTTTTGATGAGGCAATTCTGATGGGGCAGTTTTGATGGTGGCAATATGAAGGGACAGTTTTGATGGCAATATGATGGGGGCAATTTTGCTGGGGGCCGTTTTAGCAATTCAGCATTCCCACGCATTTTCCCCAGGAAATGCATTTTCTAGTTTATTTTTAATTTTATTCCGTACGTTTTTCGGTAATGCGTAACTTCTGCATACTTTCAGCTATTAAAACCATTCAACTATCAAAATGTTCGTCTCTTTTAGCTGAGGTGTGCTCTTTTTCAACTTTTTTTCTACCATTTATACTTTTTAAAATATTAAGCTTTTTATCACTTTTTTTTAACATTGAAGTCAATGGGAGCATGCTTGAAATCCTTAAATTTTTCTTCCGCTCCCAAAAGTTTCAGCTCCTTCATACTTTCACCTAGAGACACCAAACAAACTTTAAAATGTTCACAAAATATTCAGCTATCTGGCTATAGCTTTTCAGTTTGATATCTTTTACAGTTTTTGAGAAAAAGCTTTTTGTTTAGAGGTCATTTCAGGAAATTTTAGCCATTAATCAGAGTGCACTGTGTGTGTTTTGTTGCCATGGTTACCAAAGCTTCTGTTATACACAGAGGGGGGGGAGGTGGCTGGAGCATCTCAGCTTTAATTACAGAGCCCGGGGGGAGGGGACAGACACACCATGTACTGATTATAATAGAGGAATATGATGGGGCAGTTTTGATGGTGGCAATTCTGATGGGGCAGTTTTGATGGCGGTCATTTTAGCAATTTAGCTATTCAGCAATTATTTTTGAAAAAAAAAATATATTTTTGAAAAAAAAAATATATTTCTGAAAAAAAAAAAATTATTTTTGAAAAAAAAAAAAAATCATTTTTGAAAAAAAAAATTATTTTTGAAAAAAAAAAAAAAATTATTTTTGAAAAAAAAAAAATTATTTTTGAAAAAAAAAAAATATTTTTGAAAAAAAAAATTATTTTTGAAAAAAAAAATATTTTTGAAAAAAAAAATATTTAAAAAAAAAAAATCATTTTTGAAAAAAAAATTTTTGAAAAAAAAATTTTTTGAAAAAAAAAATTTTTGAAAAAAAAAATAATTTTTGAAAAAAAAAATAATTTTTGAAAAAAAATAATTTTTGAAAAAAAAAATATTTTTGAAAAAAAAAAATATTTTTGAAAAAAAAAATATTTTTTGATGGTGCAGTTTTGATGGGGCAATTCTGATGGGGCAGTTTTGATGGTGGCAATATGATGGGACAGTTTTGATGGCAATATGATGGGGGCAATTTTGCTGGGGGCCGTTTTAGCAATTCAGCATTCCCACGCATTTTCCCCAGGAAATGCATTTTCTAGTTATTAGTGGGAATGCTTTAGCAGTCCCACTATTGTTATTAGTGGGAATGCTTTAGCAGTCCCACTATTGTTGTTCGTTTTTTTATTAGTGGGAATGCTTTAGCAGTCCCACTATTGTTATTCGATTTTATTTATTTTTAATTTTATTCCGTACGTTTTTCGGTAATGCGTAACTTCTGCATACTTTCAGCTATTAAAACCATTCAACTATCAAAATGTTCGTCTCTTTTAGCTGAGGTGTGCTCTTTTTCAACTTTTTTTCTACCATTTATACTTTTTAAAATATTAAGCTTTTTATCACTTTTTTTTAACATTGAAGTCAATGGGAGCATGCTTGAAATCCTTAAATTTTTCTTCCGCTCCCAAAAGTTTCAGCTCCTTCATACTTTCACCTAGAGACACCAAACAAACTTTAAAATGTTCACAAAATATTCAGCTATCTGGCTATAGCTTTTCAGTTTGATATCTTTTACAGTTTTTGAGAAAAAGCTTTTTGTTTAGAGGTCATTTCAGGAAATTTTAGCCATTAATCAGAGTGCACTGTGTGTGTTTTGTTGCCATGGTTACCAAAGCTTCTGTTATACACAGAGGGGGGGGAGGTGGCTGGAGCATCTCAGCTTTAATTACAGAGCCCGGGGGGAGGGGACAGACACACCATGTACTGATTATAATAGAGGAATATGATGGGGCAGTTTTGATGGTGGCAATTCTGATGGGGCAGTTTTGATGGCGGTCATTTTAGCAATTTAGCTATTCAGCAATTATTTTTGAAAAAAAAAATATATTTTTGAAAAAAAAAATATATTTCTGAAAAAAAAAAAATTATTTTTGAAAAAAAAAAAAAAATCATTTTTGAAAAAAAAAAATTATTTTTGAAAAAAAAAAAAAAATTATTTTTGAAAAAAAAAAAATTATTTTTGAAAAAAAAAAAATATTTTTGAAAAAAAAAATTATTTTTGAAAAAAAAAATATTTTTGAAAAAAAAAATATTTAAAAAAAAAAAATCATTTTTGAAAAAAAAATTTTTGAAAAAAAAATTTTTTGAAAAAAAAAATTTTTGAAAAAAAAAATAATTTTTGAAAAAAAAAATAATTTTTGAAAAAAAATAATTTTTGAAAAAAAAAATATTTTTGAAAAAAAAAAATATTTTTGAAAAAAAAAATATTTTTTGATGGTGCAGTTTTGATGGGGCAATTCTGATGGGGCAGTTTTGATGGTGGCAATATGATGGGACAGTTTTGATGGCAATATGATGGGGGCAATTTTGCTGGGGGCCGTTTTAGCAATTCAGCATTCCCACGCATTTTCCCCAGGAAATGCATTTTCTAGTTATTAGTGGGAATGCTTTAGCAGTCCCACTATTGTTATTAGTGGGAATGCTTTAGCAGTCCCACTATTGTTATTCGTTTTTTTATTAGTGGGAATGCTTTAGCAGTCCCACTATTGTTATTCGATTTTATTTATTTTTAATTTTATTCCGTACGTTTTTCGGTAATGCGTAACTTCTGCATACTTTCAGCTATTAAAACCATTCAACTATCAAAATGTTCGTCTCTTTTAGCTGAGGTGTGCTCTTTTTCAACTTTTTTTCTACCATTTATACTTTTTAAAATATTAAGCTTTTTATCACTTTTTTTTAACATTGAAGTCAATGGGAGCATGCTTGAAATCCTTAAATTTTTCTTCCGCTCCCAAAAGTTTCAGCTCCTTCATACTTTCACCTAGAGACACCAAACAAACTTTAAAGTGTTCACAAAATATTCAGCTATCTGGCTATAGCTTTTCAGTTTGATATCTTTTACAGTTTTTGAGAAAAAGCTTTTTGTTTAGAGGTCATTTCAGGAAATTTTAGCCATTAATCAGAGTGCACTGTGTGTGTTTTGTTGCCATGGTTACCAAAGCTTCTGTTATACACAGAGGGGGGGGAGGTGGCTGGAGCATCTCAGCTTTAATTACAGAGCCCGGGGGGAGGGGACAGACACACCATGTACTGATTATAATAGAGGAATATGATGGGGCAGTTTTGATGGTGGCAATTCTGATGGGGCAGTTTTGATGGCGGTCATTTTAGCAATTTAGCTATTCAGCAATTATTTTTGAAAAAAAAAATATATTTCTGAAAAAAAAAAAAATATTTTTGAAAAAAAAAAAATTATTTTTGAAAAAAAAAAAAAAATTATTTTTGAAAAAAAAAAATTATTTTTGAAAAAAAAAATTATTTTTGAAAAAAAAAAATCATTTTTGAAAAAAAAAATTTTTGAAAAAAAAAATTTTTTTTGAAAAAAAAATTATTTTTGAAAAAAAAAATCATTTTTGAAAAAAAAAATTTTTGAAAAAAAAAATTTTTTTTGAAAAAAAAAATTTTTTTGAAAAAAAAAATATTTTTGAAAAAAAAAAATAATTTTTGAAAAAAAAATTATTTTTGAAAAAAAAAAAATATTTTTGAAAAAAAAAAATATTTTTGAAAAAAAAAAATATTTTTTGATGGGGCAGTTTTGATGGTGGCAATATGATGGTGCAGTTTTGATGGGGCATTTTTGATGGTGGCAATATGATGGGACAGTTTTGATGGCAATATGATGGGGGCAATTTTGCTGGGGGCCGTTTTAGCAATTCAGCATTCCCACGCATTTTCCCCAGGAAATGCATTTTCTAGTTATTTTTCTTATTCCGTACGTTTTTCGGTAATGCGTAACTTCTGCATACTTTCAGCTATTAAAACCATTCAAATATCAAAATGTTCGTCTCTTTTAGCGGAGGTGTGCTCTTTTTCAACTTTTTTTCTACCATTTATACTTTTTAAAATATTAAGCTTTTTATCACTTTTTTTTAACATTGAAGTCAATGGGAGCATGCTTGAAATCCTTAAATTTTTCTTCCGCTCCCAAAAGTTTCAGCTCCTTCATACTTTCACCTAGAGACACCAAACAAACTTTAAAATGTTCACAAAATATTCAGCTATCTGGCTATAGCTTTTCAGTTTGATATCTTTTACAGTTTTTGAGAAAAAGCTTTTTGTTTAGAGGTCATTTCAGGAAATTTTAGCCATTAATCAGAGTGTACTGTGTGTGTTTTGTTGCCATGGTTACCAAAGCTTCTGTTATACACAGAGGGGGGGGGGTGGCTGGAGCATCTCAGCTTTAATTACAGAGCCCGGGGGGAGGGGACAGACACACCATGTACTGATTATAATAGAGGAATATGATGGGGCAGTTTTGATGGTGGCAATTCTGATGGGGCCGTTTTGATGGCGGTCATTTTAGCAATTTAGCTATTCAGCAATTATTTTTGAAAAAAAAAAAATATTTTTGAAAAAAAAAAAATTATTTTTAAAAAAAAAAAATTTTTGAAAAAAAAAATTATTTTTGAAAAAAAAAAAATTATTTTTGAAAAAAAAAATATTTTTGAAAAAAAAAATTATTTTTGAAAAAAAAATATATTTTTGAAAAAAAAAAATTATTTTTGAAAAAAAAAATATTTTTGAAAAAAAAAAAATATTTTTTTTAAAAAAAAAATCATTTTTGAAAAAAAAAAAATTTTTGAAAAAAAAAATTTTTTGAAAAAAAAATATTTTTAAAAAAAAAATAATTTTTGAAAAAAAAAATATTTTTTGATGGGGCAGTTTTGATGGTGGCAATATGATGGGACAGTTTTGATGGCAATATGATGGGGGCAATTTTGCTGGGGGCCGTTTTAGCAATTCAGCATTCCCACGCATTTTCCCCAGGAAATGCATTTTCTAGTTCGATTTTATTTATTTTTAATTTTATTCCGTACGTTTTTCGGTAATGCGTAACTTCTGCATACTTTCAGCTATTAAAACCATTCAACTATCAAAATGTTCGTCTCTTTTAGCTGAGGTGTGCTCTTTTTCAACTTTTTTTCTACCATTTATACTTTTTAAAATATTAAGCTTTTTATCACTTTTTTTTAACATTGAAGTCAATGGGAGCATGCTTGAAATCCTTAAATTTTTCTTCCGCTCCCAAAAGTTTCAGCTCCTTCATACTTTCACCTAGAGACACCAAACAAACTTTAAAATGTTCACAAAATATTCAGCTATCTGGCTATAGCTTTTCAGTTTGATATCTTTTACAGTTTTTGAGAAAAAGCTTTTTGTTTAGAGGTCATTTCAGGAAATTTTAGCCATTAATCAGAGTGCACTGTGTGTGTTTTGTTGCCATGGTTACCAAAGCTTCTGTTATACACAGAGGGGGGGGAGGTGGCTGGAGCATCTCAGCTTTAATTACAGAGCCCGGGGGGAGGGGACAGACACACCATGTACTGATTATAATAGAGGAATATGATGGGGCAGTTTTGATGGTGGCAATTCTGATGGGGCAGTTTTGATGGCGGTCATTTTAGCAATTTAGCTATTCAGCAATTATTTTTGAAAAAAAATATATATTTTTGAAAAAAAAATATATTTCTGAAAAAAAAAAAATTATTTTTGAAAAAAAAAAAAAAATCATTTTTGAAAAAAAAAAATTATTTTTGAAAAAAAAAAAATTATTTTTGAAAAAAAAAAAATATTTTTGAAAAAATAATAATAATTTTTGAAAAAAATAAAAAAATAATAATTTTTGAAAAAAAAAAAATCATTTTTGAAAAAAAAAAAATATTTTTGAAAAAAAAAAATATTTTTGAAAAAAAAAATTATTTTTGAAAAAAAAGTTATTTTTGAAAAAAAAAAATATTTTTGAAAAAAAAATTACTTTAAAAAAAAAATTATTTTTGAAAAAAAAAATATATTTGAAAAAAAAATATTTTTGAAAAAAAAAATTATTTTTGAAAAAAAAAATTATTTTTGAAAAAAAAATTACTTTAAAAAAAATAATAATTTCGAAAAAAAAAATATTTTTGAAATAAAAAAATTCATTTTTGAAAAAAAAAATTACCTTTGAAAAAAAAAATTACTTTTGAAAAAAAAAATCATTTTTGAAGAAAAAAAAATCATTTTTGAATAAAAAAAATTCATTTTTGAAAAAAAAAATTACTTTTGAAAAAAATGTTCAGCTCTTTCAGCGAATGATGGAACTTTTTTACTACTATTTATACTTTTTAAAATATTAAGCTTTTTAACACTTTTCACACTTACTCAAGCCACTCCATCCCACCCAGTTACTCCGCCCACTCCAGTTGTAGAGGCAAGAACACTTTCACAATTTCCCCAGAAATTGTACCTTTTCTAGTTAGTAATTATAATGGTGATTGGATGAGGATGACTAGACCAATACTCATACAGGGATCACTGCCAGGTCGCTCATTAACCACTTGCTGACCAGGCTTTTTCTGGCACTTTTCGTTTACAGTTTTTAATCAGTATTTTTGTTAGAAAATCACTTAAAACCTCTAAACAATATGTGTGTGTGTGTATATGTATGTGTGTGTGTGTATATATATATATATATATATATATATATATATATATTTATATATTTATTTTTATGTCACACGGTATTTGCACAGCGGTTTTGCCAACACAAGTGTTTTGTGAAAAAATACACTATATATATATATATATATATATATATATATATATATATATATATATATATATATATATATATATATAAAGCATAGACTGTGGAGAATAAAATGGCGATCGTTGGAATATTTTATGTCACAGGGTATTTGCGCAGCAGTCTTTCAAACGCAATTTTTTGGGAAAAAAATACACTTCACTGAATTTCAAAAAAACAACACCGTAAAGTTAGCCCAATTTTTTTGTGTATTATGATAGATGATGTAATGCTGAGTACATAGATACCTAACATGTTACAGTATAAAATTGCGCACACTCGTGGAATGGCGACAAACTAGGGTACTCAGAAATCTTCATAGGCGACGCTTTAAAATTTTTTACCAGTTTAGAGTTACACAGGAGGCCTTGTGCTAGAATTATTGCTCTCGCTCTGATGATTACGGTGATATCTCACATGTGTGATTTGAACACCGTTTACATTTGGGGGTGCGACTTACGTATGTGTTTTCTTTGGTGTGCAAGCACCCAGGGACGGGGGCGCTTTACGTTTTTTTTTATTTTTATTTTTTTACACTGTCACTTAAAAAAAAAAAAAAATCTGATCACTTTTATTGCTGTCACAAGGAATATTAACATCCCTTGTGACAGGTGGTGACAGGTACTCTTTAGGGAGGGATCTGGGGTCAAAAGTACCTTTTTTTTTTTAAAAGCAAAAAAAATGTTTTTGATCTCTTGCTTTTAATTTATTTTTTTATTTTTTCCAGCCTGGACTGGGAGGGACATCATGATGTCACTCCGGTCCTCCAAGCCCATAGAGTCATTTAAAGAGTGTATTTTTTTTCTCAAGCGAACTGGCGGTAATGGTAATGGGGGAGGTCTCCTCCCGCCACTTCGGAAACCGGCCCAGTGGCTAATGAGCCCCTCAGACTGGTCTCATGAGAAAGCCGTCCGTCTGCTGAAAAAAACAGCACCGGGGTCACAGCTGATATCTTCAGTCATAACCCTGGTAAACCACTTGCAGACCTCAATGTACACTAATTCATCCTAAAAGTGTTCTATAGGGTTGAGGTCAGGACTCTGTGCAGGCCAGTCAAGTTTCTCCACCCCAAACTCGCTCATCTATGTCTTTATGGACCTTTCTTTAAGCACTGGTCCAAATCATTTGATGGAGAGGGGAATTTGGTGTGGGGTTGTTTTATAGGGGTTGGGCCTGGCCCCTTAGTTCCAGTGAAGGGAACTCTTCAGGCATCAGCATTCCAAGACATTTTGGACAAGTTCGTGCTCCCAACTACAAAGCTACACGGAGAGAGTGTAAGACACCACCCTGGGTTTGTGATCCATGCTTTTTTAACCACTTCAATGCTGGGCACTTTTACCCCCCTTTCCTGCCCAGGCCAATTTTCAGCTTTCAGCGCTGTTGCACTTTGAATGACAATTGCGCGGTCATGCAATGCTGTACCCAAACCAAAAGGTACGGCATGGGAATGGTGGTTCTATTACGTAAAAAATATTACTGGAGCCTGAGGAGTTTTAAAACTAAACCACTAAGTATGCATCACAAATCTTCTACAAACAAAAATGTTCAATGTCAATAAAACGCCAAAAAATAATCTATTCCTCGCAACACATTTTTTTTTTTTCTGAAATATTTTATTTCAATGATTTTATAGGCTCAAAAAATAAATAAAAGCATGTACACTGTTAATTTTTTTGTAATAAAACTTTTAGTTTCTGAAATCCAGCAAGCCAGATGTGTAATGTATGATTTGATGACTAGATGTACCTAATAAACATGAATACCTCCTGATACTAATTGCTACACATTCACTGTAAAAAATGTTCATATCCTACAATAAAAAAAAAATCATCAGTCAAAATTACAGATTTTTTTTTTTTTTCCATTCTTTATTTAAAATGACAGATTTTCCAAATGCTGACATAAAATACATCTTGTATGATATATCGGTGGCTCTTGTCTCTGACATAATCCATTGGGGTTCAACATTGAACCCTACGGACTAAGACTTGGCCATACATAGTCGAATTTCAAAAAGAATTTTCTTTTGAAAATCAGAAAATTTGTGCGTTTTGCGATCCGATGTTTCCGCCATTGATTTCGAAATTTGACCAACCAAGCCTTCAATTTCACCTCTTGTTGCTACAGAAAATTATTTTCGCGGTCGGGAATCTTCTTCTTTTCTTTCCGTCAAATTTTCTTTTCTTGTGCATTTCTTTTTCCATTACATTTCTCGCAGGATTCTCCCATCGTTGATTAGAAAATCGTTTTGTGGGGCGTGGTCCGGACATGGCCGAGTGAAGACGCGTTTGCACGGAGCTCCCGGCCTCTCCTAACCCATCTTGGCTATTTTAGCTCTTTTCTCGCAGAATGCTCTCAACTAAGAAGCGCACATACAGGAGGAACAAGAAGAAGCCTGGCCAGACACCCGGTACACCCGCACTGGCGGATTTACAGAGGCTTTTTGGCAGATCTCTCCCCGGCTCCCCAGACCTTAAGATGGCGGACCCCTGTGCCTCGTGCTCACAAACCCCCGACCTCATGGCGACCCCAGCCCTCCTGGAGGAGCCCCGCAGTCCGATGTTCTACTCCAACTCCCCCGGCTTATCAGAAGTAAACTTTGATGAGACTCCCCGCCAGTCATTCATGGTCGGAGCGGATGCTGAACTGAAAGCTCTCCTACGGGCATTGCCGACCAGAGCGGACATTGAAGCCCTCGTGGGGAAGGTGGAAGCAGCACATAGGAAAGAGCTGAACGTGGTGAAGCAAGAAGTGCACTCGCTTAACACGCGGCTGACATCAGGCGAGGCCTCGCTCGTGGCCCTGGAGCGGAGAGTCTCCTCCCTAGAGACGAGCCAGGTGGATCACAGTTCCTCAGCGGTAGAACTACAGCTCAGAATGGAGGAAATGGAGGACAGAAGCCGCAGGAACAACTTGCGGCTCCGAGGCCTCCCAGAAGCTACGGGACAAGCTGACCTCCAGGCCACGGTGACGGATATTTTCCGGAGGGTGACGGGAGACCATCTACCGGAGCAGGTCGAAATCGACAGGGTACATAGAGCCCTGGGCCCCAGATCGCCGGATCCGACTAGGCCCAGAGATGTGATCTGCCGCCTTCATCATTACACCCATAAGGAGACCATTGCACGAGGAGCCTGGGAGACGGGTGAGCTGGAATTTGATGGCGCACATGTGAAGATACTTCCGGATATCTCCAGATCGACCCTCATCCGCCGAGCCATACTGAAACCTCTACTTGATCTGGCTCGACGCTGCAACGCTACCTACCGATGGGGCTTCCCGCTATCAGTAACCTTCACCAAGGAGCAGAGATCATTCCTGCTACGCTCTCCGGACTCTCTACCGGCCGTGTTTGACTTCCTGGGCACGGACCCAATTGAAGTCCCCAACTGGCTAGCCTACCTGCCTAGAGCTCCAGGGCGCCCTAACATAATGCGACACCAGGCGCCAAGACCGCAGAGAACACAGAGAAGCGGACGCCGCCCCCGATCCCTCTCCCAGGAGAGCCAGCGGGAAGTGTGAGTACATTTTCGTTACCTCTCCTCTCCCTCACGCTGCGGGCGATACTACTTAGCAGCTCTACGGACTGTTGCTGAGTAATCCCCTTTGTTACCCCCTTGTGGAGATCCTCATGGTCACTGCACACTTACCCTCCCTCAGTAGGCCCGGCCCTGAATGAGCCCCCTTTGTCCCCTCATATTGCAAGGCTCCCGTGTTCAGGTATGACCCCATGAACTAATCCAACTACCTAACTGAGCCGCTTTGTCCCAACCCACAGCGCTAGAAGTTATACTATCCCTATTTCAGTCAGGAGGAGACCCCTGGAGATTTTTCCCTAACCCTCTACACGTTGAACAGAAAATCTTCTGATGGCCAAGTTGGTTCATTACCTGCATTTACATCGGTCCCTCCAGAGGAACTTTTTCGATTTAAGGACACAACAGAGAATGAGCCAACCTATCCTGACCAGAACTACCCACTATATATTTAGCCTGAGCTGTGGTTTGCCGGTCAGGCGTGAGGTAACCGCTGCTTCTCAACTGCCGGACTTCCCCTTCTAGGTTTGCATTCCGAATGTTATGTTGTTTTTCTGTTGGACAAGAGGGGATGTCTGGTTGGGGTGCATATGACTAAGCTGACTCTTATTATGCAGTGAACTGCAGGTTCACATAAGAGAACATGCAGTTCAGTGAGGGAGATACTTGGCCGTGGAGGAGGGGGAGTGGTAGAGGCTGCACTGTAATACTTGTTTTTTGCAAATGACGGTTCTCCTCTCCCACCTGGTGACGTTGGCAGCCGGAAAACCCGGATGGGCCTACCAGCATAAGCTTTGGCTGGAAGCTAACTATGGGGGGAATATTCCAAATCCACACTAATGAAGTGGGGGTGCACCCTGTATGCGTTTAGCTATAAGCCCGTACATTCCCCCTCCGCGGTTCACTGATCAATAACAGGTGTCGGCCGCGGGGTGGGGAGAGGAGACCCCTAATCCGTTTCTCCGTCTAGGTATATAAGCACCGGGATCAACCGGGGCAACCAGTTTTCTTCTGTATTTGGTTTTTGTTTATATTTTCGTTATATTATATTCCGATTACAATATAGCTTCTTGAGTTCACCAAGATGGGTGGGAGTATCGGGACCTCACACACGGGCGATATCCATCCACACCCCACGTAGGCCTTGCATGTACCCGAGACTTTAAGGGTATATGCACTTTAAAGTAAGTCCTATCTTACTAACTTAGATTGGTACTAGGTGAGACAGCTAGAGTGTGTGAAGTCGCTGTCCCACCTCCTTTCTGTTCCTTTTCTTTCCTTACCCCCTTCCTTCCTTCCTTTCTCCCTCCCCCCTCCTTTCCCCATACCTGACTGTAATTTGAGACAGTTTTTTTTCTAATTTTTGAAGACATGGCGGTGGACTCTTTCAAGGCGACATCGCTTAATGCCAGGGGTCTCAACACCCCTGAAAAGAGACGCATGCTTCTGCATGATCTCAAAAAATCACGCACAGACATTGCGTTCATACAAGAGACCCATTTTAAAACAAACAAATCACCTGCACTCCAGAACAGATCTTTTCCACACGTTTACCACTCCACAAACTGTAGTGGCAAATCTAGGGGCACATCTATCCTGATCTCCAATAGGTTGCCTTGGCGCTTCCAGGATATGTTGGCAGACCCCGAGGGACGCTATTTGTTCCTGAAGGGCCGCTTGGGAGAGGCCCAGTTCACGCTGGCCACCCTTTATGCACCCAATGAACAGCAGGCAAATTTCATCAGGCGCATAATGAGGAAACTAATAGCATACAGGGAAGGCCAACTGATTATGGGGGGTGATTTTAATATGCCATTGGATCCCTCAGTGGACACATCCTCAGGCACCTCCTCTTTATCGCAGTCACACCGAAAATGTATCAGACAATCTATACATGATGCTCATCTACTTGATGTATGGAGACTCCAACATTCGGGAGAGAGGGACTATACCTTCTTCTCTTCCCCTCATAAGGTATACTCCAGAATAGATTTCTTCCTCGTCCCGCATGACCAACTACATCTAGTGGAAGCGTCCACAATTGGTCAGATCACATGGTCAGACCATGCGCCAGTTCACCTCACGTATACGCTTACTGAGAGACCCTCGCCTAGATCTCTCTTCTGGCGACTAAATGAGAGTCTGCTACAGAACCCGGAGGTGCTGGGGGATGTGTCCAAAGCCTTAGAGGCATATTTCCAGGAAAACGATACCCAAGACTGCGACCCCGGTATTTTGTGGGAAGCCCACAAGTGTGTGTTAAGGGGGGTACTTATTAAACAGGGGGCCACCATTAAAAAAGAGAGGAACAAACAACTTGCCGGATTGCTCGCCGAACTGTCTACCCTTAAATCCCAACACAAACAGTTGCCCTCTAGAGACCTAGAGGTGAGACTGGGACACTTGCGAACACAAATTAATGACCTACTCCTCTATAAAGCAAAGGCGGCTCTGCAGTTCTGCCGTAAATTGTCTTACGAGTCGAGGGAGAAATGTGGCAAGCTGTTGGCTAGATCAGTGAGGGAAATTAAAGCAACCTCGTACATCCCACAGATAACATTGCCAGACGGTAAGAAGGCCACCATCCCGAAACAAATTGCAAAAGGTTTTGAAGACTTCTACTCTGGCCTGTATAATCTCCCCCCCCCCCCCCTCTAGCCCAGCACATATTGACAAATACGTGTCCGAAGCCCAAATTCCCTCTCTATCTGAAGAAACTAAAGGCATATTAGATGAACCAATTACATTAGATGAACTACAAAACGCAGTCAAAGCCATGAAAATAGGCAAGGCACCAGGACCGGACGGATACACCATCCAGTACTATAGGACTTTCCTCCCGGTACTGGGCCCACGACTTCTGACATTTTTTAACACATTAGGAGTAGACTCTGCCTTCCCCAATGAAACTCTCAAAGCCCATATCTCTTTAATCCACAAGGAGGGGAAAGACCCATCCTCGTGTGGAAGTTATCGCCCCATATCTCTTTTAAATGTCGACCTCAAAATATTCTCTAAAATTATAGCAACTAGGTTAGCGACACATCTCAATTCTCTGATTCATCTGGATCAAGTGGGGTTCATCCCATCCAGAGAAGCCAGAGATAATACCATCAAAGTCCTCAACCTTGTCCATCTAGCAAAGTCCAAGAATATCCCCAGTATTTTCGTTAGCACTGACGCGGAGAAGGCCTTCGATAGGGTGCACTGGGATTATATGTTCTCAGTGCTCCGCCATGTTGGCCTAGGTGACAGAATGCTGAAATGGATTGGCAGCATCTACTCGACTCCATCTGCACAAGTGAAGGTCAATGGTATACTCTCAAGTCCTTTTCCCATCAGAAACGGTACACGACAGGGATGCCCTCTGTCCCCCCTGCTTTTCGCTCTTTCTCTTGAGCCCTTTCTTTGTAGGATCAGATCACACCCAGACATCACAGGTCTTCAAGTGGGCAATACACACTGCAAAATCTCAGCATATGCTGACGACCTCCTTTTCTCCCTCACAAAACCTAAAATCTCCCTCCCTAACCTAATGCGAGAGTTCAAAACATATGGGGAGATCTCGAACTTGAAGATAAACTTCACTAAGTCAGAGGCAATGGGTGTCTCGGTCCCCCCTGGTGTTTTGATTGACCTCCAATCAAACTTCAAATTTAAATGGCCCTCATCAGCACTTAAATACTTAGGCACGTTTATCCCCCCAGATGTGGCACGGACATTTGACCTAAACTTCCCCCCACTGTTGACAAAGACCCGGATTTTATTAGATAGATGGCATACAGGCTTCCATTCCTGGTTCGGGAGATGTAATCTGCTTAAAATGAGTATCCTACCGAAATTCATCTACCTGATTCAAGCTTTACCAATCCATATCCCGCCCTCTTTCTTCAAGCAGACTCAAGCTCTTTTCACTAAATTTATTTGGGCACACAAAAGGCCGCGACTGCGCCACGCACAACTGACCCTACCCAAACACTGTGGGGGACTGGCAATGCCCGATGTACGCTTATACTACATGGCCGCTCATTTGGGGCGTGTACTGGATTGGAGGAGAAATGGTGCTTCCAAATTGTGGATAAATCTGGAGCAATCACAGTCGGTTGTGCCTTTGGGGAGTGCGTTATGGTGCGTTGATGATCTCCCGGGCTCCCTGACAACGCATCCTCTTATAGGCACCACCCTGAGGAATAGCCACCGAAGCACCTCCCACCCAGCTTACACCTCAAGGACATCTCCCCTATACCCCATTTTGGGCAACCCTAAATTTGAACCAGGCATGGAGGCAGCGGAATTGACATCTCTTAGAGAGACCGGAAGGGACTGCGCAGTGGGGTTTATTAGCGAGGGGAAATGGCCGACTTTAGAAGATCTTTGCAATCCAGCGGGTCTGTATCGACTGACCTTCTGGAGGGCATTGCAACTACACCACTTTTTCCACTCACTTCCAGAACCACACAATTTCACTCGTGAACTAACACCATTTGAGACATTATGCTCTGAGGACACCCCATTGGCTCATATTTTGTCACAAGCGTATCTCTTGCTGAACACGCCAACGTCGCAACCGCATTTGACTTGTCTAACCAGGTGGGAAAGAGACCTGCAGCGCACCTTCTCTCCTTCACAGAAAGCTCGGATCGTTTCCCTCTCCCTCAAATCCTCGCAATGCGCTAAAATACAAGAATCTAACTTTAAACTGCTCACGAGGTGGTACATGACACCTTCCAGACTAAGAAAATGTTACCCGGATTCTTCCGGGCTATGTTGGCGTTGCGAGGAGGAGGAGGGAACTCTGATCCATGTCTTTGGACATGCCCTAAGCTACAGACCTTCTGGGGCGAAGTTAGGCGAATCACACAAAAATTCACGGAGTATGAGGTCCCGGAAGACCCCGCTTTTTTCCTCCTCCACCTTTCCTCTGTACCCATCAAAACATATAAAAAATCACTGGTTCGACATCTTCTTAATGCAGCGAAGGGTTGTATTCCCATTTTTTGGAAGCAGACCCTCCCTCCTCCCATAAAACTCTGGCTTAAAAGAGTGGAGGAAATTAAGCAGATGGAGGATCTGATACTGACGGCACAACACAAGCAAGAGATGTTTAAGCAGACTTGGGATAATTGGAATATGTTTATATTTTCAGATGAGGGTCAGCGTCTCTTGTCCTAACTGAACGTACCGCGCCCCCTTGGCCTGGTATGGCGTAAGCACCCGCCCACCGCCGTGTCTTCCTCCCCCCTCCCCCCCCCCTTTCCCTTCTTCCCCCCACTCCTTGCATCTTCCCCCCCCCCCTTTTTTCTTTTTTTTTCTTTTTCCTTCTCCCCCCTTCATATTTTCTTCCCGCTTATCTCTGCTTCTCCTTTCCATTTTTTCTTTTCTCTTAACTACCTTATAGGTACCTTAGCTTCCTTTCCTTCTCTCCCTCTTTCTTTTTAAAGTAAAGTGGAAAGTCGGGCGAGGAACACCATTCATAGGCATCCCCATGACAAGATGTAGATTACCTCAGAACATACCCTAATAGTTGACGAGGCATATATCTGTGAACTCTATGTTATTAAACCTGTAATGCCTTGCATTGTACACCTCTTCTATAAGCATTTCAATTGTAACATGGTTTTTTCTCAAATGTAACTGTCAGTATTGGGGGTTTCCCCGCCCTTGTATGGAGTTTAATAAACTTTATATTTGAAAAAAAAAAAGAAAATCGTTTTGTTTTTCAAAAAATTTCCCCGATTACTCAAATTCGAAGGCCGCACGAAAATCGGCTGTTTCTGCAGCCCCACTAATGGTGCGAAATACGAACGAAGATTCTTAGAAAAGATTTTCGAAAGAAAATCCTTTAGAAATTCGACCCGTGTATGGCAGGCGTCACAATACTTTTGGTGATATAGTGTGTGTGCGGCGCGGTTCACAGTTCTGGTGCGTTTCTGTATACCGATTTCAGGTCTGAATTTTTTGCCTGAATTTGCACCTGAACCGGACCCAAAGAAGCACAGGACCCTTCTGCAATCCGGACCCCGGACCTGTGTGAACCGTCTCCATTGAGAGCCGGTCACACTCGCCTGTCATGGGAATTGGATGTGGGGAAAGCTGCATCCAAATCGAATAAGTGTGAACCCAGCCTCAGCCTAAAAAAAATTGGCGATGATAATAAATGGCACCACAACGAACTAGGGTTGTCCTGATACCGATACTAGTATCGGTATCGGCACCGATACCGAGCATTTGCCCAAGTACTTGTACTCGGGCAAATGCTCCCGATGCTTCCGCCGATACTATGACAGTCAGCGGTGATCGGCGTGTGGGGGAGTTACTAGCTTCCCCCCGCGGCTTTCAGTGACATACAGCGGTGATCGGTGCTTGTAACTTCCCCACGTGATCACCGCTGACTGTCACTGCATCCTCATCCATGCCCCCTCTGTTCCTCTGTCCCCCTCTCCTCTGTCTCCCTCCGTTCCGTTCCTCTGTCCCCCTCTCCTCTGTCTCCCTCCGTTCCGTTCCTCTGTCCCCCTCTCCTCTGTCTCCCTCCGTTCCGTTCCTCTGTCCCCCTCTCCTCTGTCTCCCTCCGTTCCGTTCCTCTGTCCCCCTCCATTCCGTTCCTCTGTCCCCCTCCGTTCCGTTCCTATGTCCCCCTCTCCTTATCTGTCCCCCTCCGTTCCGTTCCTCTGCCTCTCCGCTGTCCCCTCCGTTCCTCTGTCCCCCTCTCCTTATCTGTCCCCCTCCGTTCCGTTCCTCTGCCTCTCCGCTGTCCCCTCCGGTCCGCCGTCCTCCTCCTCCTTCCTGTGTGAATGGAGAGAGTCAGCTGACTCTGTCCATTCACATAACTGAAACATTGTAATCTCCTGTGATTACGATGTGTCAGTTTATGAATGGAGAGGAGCCGCTGTCTTCTCCATTCATTCTCAGTGCAGCTGAGGCTGCAGAGAAAGGGACTGGGGAATCTCTATCCTCTGTCTCTTTCTCTGTCTCAAGGGGGAGATATCAGGGGTATCTCACCAAAGCCCCCCAACAGGGCTGATTTAAAAAAAAAAAATATTGCAAAAATGAATAAAAAAATTATTATTGTAAAAAATAAAAATTGTAAATAAAAAAAAAACACACAGACACCGTTCACCCCCCCCCCCCCCCCGAAAAAAAAGAAAGCATTGTTAAAAAAAAAAAAAAAAAAAAACTGTCACGTGACATAAAAAAAAAGTATCGGTAATCGGTATCGGCGAGTACTTGAAAAAAAGTATCGGTACTTGTACTCGGTCCTAAAAAAGTGGTATCGGGACACCCTACAACGAACCAAATGTATGATAACGTGTATGTTCCCGTAATGTACTATTGTGAAAACGTGTGACTGGGTCCTTATGGGGCTAACCATGAATAGGCTCCCTCAATGCGTGAAAACACACGTGTGCTGAGGTAATGTATAGTCTGTATCCGCCGTATGGCCAGCTTCACCTATACACTATGCGGTAATGTGTGTGCCATGATGTATTGTACTAAATGGAACCACAATGCACTAAAGCAACCCATCGCCAACGTACTATCCATATACTGCGTTGGCAAACATGGCGCAGGTGCGTTTTCTGGGCTGGTGTGCACCATGTGGTTGCGGCCTTTATGTCAGGGGTTATATGTCAGAGCAGTGGAGGCTGCTGTTTTGATTTGTTTTTTTTATTAGGGGGGGGGGGGGGGGGGCGATCCGGCACTTACCCCATCTGGGTGGCGGCTGCACCAAGGAGGATCTGCGGGGATGGCCGGGATCCTGAAGGTAAGAGAGGATCCACAAATACTGATCTACATATGCCGATTAGTGTGAGAGATTCGAGACTGTGAATGAAAGGTGAGCGACAGCTGGGCACAATGCGGCATTTAATGGGCACAGTGGCTGCATTTAATGGGCACAGTGGCTGCATTTAATGGGCACAGTGGCTGCATATGATGGGCACAGTGGCTGCATTTAATGGGCACAGTGGCTGCATTTAATGGGCACAGTGGCTGTATTTAATGGGCACAGTGGCGGTATTTGATGGGCGCAGTGAGGCTGCAGTTGTTGTTTTTTTTATTATTTTTCAGTTTGTTTGCACCCCCAAAAATATTGAGCACCAGCCGCCACTGCAGGATCCTCTCATGAGAGGTCAAACATCACCATAGCAACCTGATTGCACACTGTTGCTAGGATACGGCGCCAAACCAGCCCCCCCATGACTGAGCAGGAGATTCGACAGGGCAGGCGTGGCTATGGAGATCACGTGCCTCCAGCAGGGCGGGAGATGAAGGGGGTTCCTCCCACCGGCTCGATAGCGGCTCGTTTGCCGCTGAGTATGACGTCATGTCTCCACGCCCCCCTTGTACGGGGAGCTCCGGCTGGGGTGACATGGAGGAGAGCGGAGGGGGAGAGCGGACCGGCCGAGGGGAACCGTGAGAGCGGTGAGAACCCCACCGATACCGAGCGGAGTGCTAGAATACCGACCGTTATATCACCGCACTGTACACCCAGTGATCACCCTCCATCTACTCATATCTAATACACCTACCTACCCACATCTACATCTACCTACCCCCCTATACACCTACCTACCCCCCATCTACTCCTACCTACCCCCTATACACCTACCTACCCCCCATCTACTCCTACCTACCCCCCTATACACATACCATCCCCCCTATACACCTACCTACCCCCCTATACACATACCATCCCCCCTATACACATACCATCCCCCTACACACCTACCTACCCCCCCCTATACACCTACCTACCCCCCTATACACATACCATCCCCCCTACACACCTACCTACCCCCATCCACTCATATCTAATACACCTACCCACCCCCCCCCCATACACCTACCTAACCCCCCTATACTCCTACCACATACCCCCCTATACTCCTATCTACCCCCCCTATACACCTACCTACCCCTTCTATACTCCTACCTACCCCCCCATACACCTACCTACCCCTCCTGTACTGCTACCTTCCCCCCTATAGACCTACCCACCCCCATACTCCTACCTACCCCACTATACTCCTACCGCCCCCCCTATACACCTACCCCCTATACTCCTACTGACACCCATATAGACCTACCTACACCGATATACACCTACTGACCCCCCTATACTCCTACTGACCCCCAAATATATCTCTTGAACTCTCTCTATACATCCCCTCATATGTCACCTGACCCCCCCTCCCACCAATATATCACCAAACCCTTATATATATATATATATATATATATATAATATTTTATATATATATATATATATATATATCCCCATCCTATATACCTACTGACCTCTCCGTGCACTCACTGACCTCCAGTACATGTTCTGACCCCTTCTATACCTCTCCCAACACTCCCCCCCCCCCCCCCCATATTTATCTACTGATCTCCATCAGAACTGCTGATCTCCCTGAACACACTACTGACCTCTCCATACATCTCCTGATCACCCCCCCTCCCCTCCCCCATATACCTGCTGTACATCGCCTGACCTCCCATATACACCTACTGGTTCCTCTCTACATTTACTGACCCCCAATATATCTATTAACTTCCCTATACACCCCATTAAATCTACTGACCTCCCTATAGACCTGCTGACCCCCTTTACATCTTCTGACTCCTCCTGTACCTCTCCCAACCTTCTATACACCTACTTACCTTCCTATACATCTCCTGACCTCCCATGTACCTACTGACCCCCCCCAATATATCTATTCATCTCCCTATACATCTACAGGCTCTCCTCTACATTTATCGACCCCCAATATATCTGTTGACCTCCATATACCCCTACTGACCTCCCAATACATCTGATCATCACCCCACCATACACCTTTTGACCCTCACTCCGCTAACCCCCTATACATCTCCTAATCTTCCCCTATACATCTCCTGAACCCCATTAAATCTACTGACCTCCCTATACACCTACTGGTTCTCCTCTTACATTTACTTGACCCCCAATAAATTTATAGACCTCCCTATACACCTACTGACCTCCCCATACATCTCCTACTCACCCCTCCTGTGCCTCTCCCAACCCCCCTTATTCATGTATTGACCTCCCTGTACATCTCCTGACTTCCCAATACACCCTGCTGGTTCCCCTCTACATTTACTGACCCTCAATATATCGACCCCCCCCCTATACATCTCTTAAACCCCCATTATATCTACTGACCTCCCTATACACCCGCTGAACCCCAGTACATCTTCTGACCTCCCTGTATACCTACTGGTTCCCCTCTACATTTACTGATCCCCAATATATCTATTGACTTCCCTATACATCTCCTGAACCCCATTAAATCTACTGACCTCCCTATACGCCTACTGACTCCCTCGTGTACCTCTCCCAACCCCCTATATACCTACTTACCTTCCTATACATCTCCTGACTTCCCTATGCACCTACTGGTTCCCCTCTACATTTTACTGACCCCCAATATATTTGTTGGCCTCCCTGTAAATCTCCTGAACTCCTTTTTATATTTACTGACCTCCTTATAAACTCGCTGACCCCCAGTACATCTTCTGACCCCTTTTATACCTCTCCAACCCCCCCAATATAACTACTGATCTCCCTATACACCTCCTGACATCTCCATACATCTCCTGATCACCCCCCCCCCCCTATACACCTGCTAACCCCTCCTGTACATCTCCTGACCTCCCTGTATACCTACTGGTTCCCCTCTACATTTTCTTGACCCCCAATATATCTATTGACCTCCCTATACATCTTCTGATCACCCCCTCCCCCATAAACCTGCTGACCCCCTACTTTACATCTCCTGACCTCCCTATACACCTACTGACTCCTCGTGTACCTCTCCCAACCCCCTATATACCTACTTACCTTCCTATACATCTCCTGACTTC